>WNGS01150504.1:23540-44038 GCA_020271785.1 Procambarus virginalis
AAAAGCTAAGGCTTCTTTATCTAACTGAGAATAATTCTGTTCTGCAGGAGATAATTTCTTGCTAGCAAAATATACTACTTTATCCTGACCATCTACTTCCTGTAATAATACACAACCCACTCCTACTGGGGAAGCATCTACCTCCAGTTTTAACGGGAGTCTACCTGTAAATTAGTGAGCACTGGAGAATTGATCAATTCCTGCTTAATATTCCTGAATGCATTTTCCTCTCTTGCTGCCCACTTAAATCTAGCCCTTTTTTCAACAATTCATACAAGGGTGCTAATTTTGTTGAAAAGTTCTTCACGAACTTACAAAAATATGTAACCATCCAACAAAAGACTGTACTTCCCAACTGATGTTGGGGCTGGGGCATCTATATGCAGCTACATTTTTGTGAAGGAGTAAAGCCCTTACCTGAAATATGGTACCCCAGGTATTCAATGGCCTTGGTCTTCAACGTTGTTTTTCCCTTATTAATCTTCACATTGTGTTTGCAAAAGATTCAAAACTTGTTCTAATCTAGCATCATGCACTTCCTCATTCTCTCCACATACAATAATGTCATCTAAAAAACTAGCCACACCTTCAATGTTAACTAACAACTGGGACATGAATCTCTGAAAAATTGCTGGAGACGAGGAGAGTCCAAAAGGAAGTCTTTTATACTTAAATAACCCCTTGTGGTATTAATCACTAACAATTTCTGGCTCTCCTCCTCTACAGGAATTTGCAAGTAAGCATCTTTCAGGTCAATCTTAGAAAAAATTGCCCCTTGCAGACCACTGACAACACTCATCTATCTTAGGTAAAGGATACTTCTCACAGTGTATGCGGTTGTTCAGTTCCTTGAAGTCTGCACAGATTCTCAAGGATTTCCGATCTGCCTTCAACACTGGTACAATTGGGGCTGCCCACTCACTATGTGTAATTGGCTCTAAGATGCCTTCTGCCACATGCTTTTCCAGGGCTGATTCTACCAATTGCTTGTAATGAAACGGCACTGTTCTTGCCTTGAAAAATTAGGTGAAGCCCCACTTTTCAGGTGAATTTTTGCCACCATGCTATTAATTGGCTTATCTGCCTCCACTGAATATTTATCTAACATTTGTTCGGCACTTTTAATTGTTTTAACTATCGACAATTCATCTAGGCCCGCCAAGAAAATTCCCACTTTTTCCATGAGATCCTTACCACATAGGCTAGGATTATGTGAATCCACTACATAAAAATCCTGGACAATTTCTTTTCCATTATAACCTACTTTTGCCGACACCTTGCCATAGACCTTAATCGGTACATTATCATAAGCACTTAAAATTTTTTACCTGGTTTTACATTCAATTGCAAGGTATCTGCCAAATCTAGACAATGTTGACACTGCCGCACCAGTGTCCAGTTCCAAGGGAACTAACTTCCCATTAATTACAAAATTTACCACTTGTGACTTCACTGAACATACCCTTTCTTTCACCGAATATAGTCGGTTTTCCTCACCTGCAGCTTCTTCAGACAGTTTACCTTCCTCTACCGCCTTGACCACAGTACCACTACCTCTTCTTCCTGCATTACCTGGTCGTCTCCTCTCCCAGGCCTTGTTGTTCCTGTTCAGAAATTCCCTACACACTCTCTGCAAGTGTCCCTCCTTGTTACAAAAGTTGCATATATATGCACGAAACTTGCACTTGCTACTTATGTGACTGTATCCACAGTGTTTGCATCTGGTCTGGCCCTGTACGACCATAATTTCCTGAGTAGAAGTCTTACTTCCAAAAGCCCTTTCCAGGTTCAATATCTTCTCGAGCACTGTCCATGAAGTCATCGATTGTAGATCCAAATTTTCTGCCACCAGGTTAGGGAAATAATTCTCCTTTTCCACTGCCATGAACAACTGGTCCCTAACCCTGCCGTCCAACTGTGCTCCGAAGTTGCAGTGGTTAGCCAAAGCCTTCAAATCCGCAAATAAATCCTGTACTGATTCCTGCTGCTTTTTCGTCCTCTTCTGGAAATCCATCAAACTCCTGTGATATGATGGTTTCACCACATACTGACGTTTAAGCAGAGCAATCAGGTCTACATAGGTCTTCGTGTGCGGTAGCTCCGGTGCACACAAATTTCCGAGAACACTATATGCTTCAGAGCCCAGTGAAACTAAGAGTACCGCTTTCTTGTTGGCGTCCTCCTTAATCTCCCGGCACTGAAAGTTTGCTTCCAGCAGGCTGAGCCACAGGTCCAACGAGATCTTGGCAGTGTTAAACGGCTGTATTGACATGAACGGCGTAGTCATTGTCACGGTGGTAGCACACTCAACTGGTGTATGTGAAGCGTCCACACGACGTACCCTGCTCTCTCTTGATCCTCACACCACGTCTCGTACCCAGGCTCTCTGCCAGAGATGTTTAATCCTCGTCGCCACTGTTGTAATTGTGGTCAGACAAACAATCTTCGTTCACATGGTTTTATTCTCCGACAGTAACAACAACAAAACAATTATCAAGTACATTAAATATTATTAACAAGATCATAAACAAAGGAGCATCTGCTCCAAACATGCTACCTCCACATCTGTAGTACTCAATCCCAACATCCCCCATAACAGCAACATATGTGACACAATCAGTAACATGCTTGTGTCCAAAGCGCGACCAAAATACAACAAATTACTAAGGATGTGAGCGGGGAACCTTACTCTTACACTCCATCTCGTGTTGGCCTCCAAATAGATGATAGAGCTGAAGAGGCCAAGGAATCTGCCTTAAGTAGCCGTTGAGTGTAGCCTTGGATTGCAATGAGCATCTGAGAGCGGCAGTACACCGAGAACTTTGCTACATCCTGTAGAACAGGTGCAAAGCTAACTCGTCTCCAGGGAACTAGCGATCAGTAACTGCAATAAAAATACAAAGTAATATCGTAAATAACAGATATGGCGGCAAGTGCCACAGAGTAGATAAGAACATAAGAATAAAGGTAACTGCAGAAAGCCTATTGGCCCAATACGTGGCAGTTCCTATCTACATACAAAGATTAAGCAGGTGTAATTGTCCTGTTATGTTGAACAGTGTCTTCTGTGTTGGCATCGTTATGTTCTGGAGCAGACTCCCAGTCACTAAAATGTTGTGAAAGACAAATCATAGTTGCGAGTCCAAATAATAGATATTATAGGCATAAGGCTAAGCAATGCTATAAGTTCCAGCAATAAATTGCAGCGTAAAGAACAAATCATAACTAACAGTCAAAATGTAATGAATTATATATTTATAAATGAACATAAATAAATACCAAATAACAGCAATAAATATAATTATCTGACACCGGTCAGACGAAACGTCTGGGAACAAACATGCTGGGCTACACCGTCCAGACGAGACGTCTGGGAACAAACGTTCCCAGGTGAGGCTGGGGATGAAACGAGAATAACCGGGAAGTGAGGAGAAGAGAAACGTCGCCTAACGGCAACTGACAGAAAAAGCAGGACCAAGCCCGAGGAAAGGGCTTAAGTACTTAAGAACCAAGGAAAAGTTGACATTAAAGTCACCTTAATTAAAATAACTCGCAAGTATGGAAGAATAGGACGAGGAACAGAGGAAAACAGGGGGGGGGGGTGTCCCGACCTGTATACACAACAACTAGTACGACCTAGCTGAAAGTGACTTAGTGACTCAAGACTGTAAGCGAGATTTAAACAAAACATAATTGGAAAGCCAGAGATAAGTAAATTAAACAAGAAGCTGGACCCATGCTTAAATTGCGACGAAATTGCAGAGGAGAGTACAAGTCAATTGCAAGACCAATGAACTAAAGATTAAAGGCAAAAGGCATAAGCAAAGCTAAATTGCAGGAGGAAAAACAGAGCATCATACACACCAAACTGAAAACTAACAATGAAAAAATTATATCTGAAACCACAGTTAAATAATATAGATAATTATAAAACACCAAAATAGGAGCAGACTTCCTGTCGAATAACTTGCCGTGATGGATACAAAATGGCCTCTGCTTTGATACAAAGCGGAGATGTTTCTGAAAAGGGGGACAAAGAAACATTTGCGCAGCGCCTTCCGCGGACTGCGTGGGAACTTCTGAGAGCTTATAAATTGGGATTGAACGAGAGGCTCTGCCTCACTCTTACCGCCAATGCAGCCGACGCGAAACTTGCCTCCCGACGTTGGACTACGCACGAAATGGACTTCACGCCAGCTACCTCGGTCCCAGACAACTCTCTTCTGGATATTGTGGGACCATCGACCTCCCACACTGATCCGGCAGGGGCCTCCTGCCCCAAACTTCTACCGCCAAGGTAAGAGTGAGTTTTTTCTGTTTAATTCTAGTCAGGACCTCCCAAGTGTGGCATGTGCCTAGCGCCATTCCCTGGCGGTCTGTGTGTACCGCCTTAGCTAGCTCCCTTGGCCTCCTGCTGTCTCCTGGGGAAGCAGGGGCGCCCTTCGGGCCCGCGCCGGGCACTGCCGTGCTGTGCTTCCTGGGTCGCTTTGCCTAGGGCTGGCGCCTTGGCGACGATGCCACGTGGCCAGGCGGTAGCGGATCTCCGCCCTTGGGCCCGGCCCCTGGGGCCCAATCCACATCGGCGTCGACATGTGGCCAGTTCCCGGGGCCCACACCCTGGTCGTGACGCCCACGCAGCAAGACGCTCCTTGGAGCGCACACCCTGGGCCGTGTTATGCCCTCCCTGTCCCTCACCGCCACGGGCTGGTGTGTGCTGGGCCCTGTCCATAGCAGACTGCGTCCGGCGTGGAATGCACGTGGCACGACCGTACGTGTGCACGTCCATCCTGTCCGTGCCCTGGGGGCCTAGCAGCGTCCCGGGCGTGGGTGTCGCCCTGCCTGGGCCATGTGGGCGGCCAGGCATCGCCTTGGCGGCGTCACCACGCGGCTGGCTGTTGTGGTCCTGAGATGTCCCCTGGGAGCCAAGCCCAGCCGCCGACGTTGGGTCACCTGATGTTCTGGCGGTTGTTTCCCACTGATGACCCTTGACCTCATTTATTCATTTATTTTGTTGTTTAAATTACACGTTTGTGGCCATTCTTCAAGTATCCATACACGCCATTTTAACCAGTTATTTTTGGTTACTACTTTACCCTTTACGTACGTGCACACGTCCGTACGTGTGCACGTACGTCCTGTACGTGCCCTGGGGGCCTGCAGCATCCTGGGCACGGGTGTCGCCCTGCCCCAACCGAGCATGTCCCCCTGGGGCCGAGCCCTGACTTTGGGTCAGCTGATGCTCTCATGCAGTATGGCGGATGTGTGTCCTGCCGATGACCCATGACCCTAATTCTCATTGTTAATTTATTTACTCGTTGTGGCCATTCAACACATATTCCCACACACTATTTTAACCAGTTATTGATGGTTACTATTTACCCATTATGTTATGCAGCCGATGACCCAGCAGCTGCTGGCCCGGCCGGTGGTGTCCCACCCAAACACGTTCCCTGGGGGCCAAGCCCAGCTGCTGATGTCGGCTCAGCTGATGATCCCGTCAGTCTGGTGGAGGTGCTCCCTGCCAATGACTCAAGGCCTTATATTCTATTCATTTAAATTTGTCTGTTATCTTCTTCAATCGTTGTGGATATTAATAAATTATGCAAATATGCCCCTTTAACCAGTTATTTATGGTTCCTGCTTACCCATTGTGTTATTCTGGTGTTGACCCAGCAGCTGGTGGCCCGGCTGGTTGAGTTCCAGCCGAGCATGGCCACTGGGGGGCCATGCCCAGCTGCTGACGCCGGTTCAGCTGATGCTCCTGTCAGTCTGCCGGATGTGTTCCCTGCCGCTGACCCTTGGCCTAATTTAATCATCTATCATTTGCTTGATTAATTTCCTTATTCGTTCGTGGCTTATCATCAATTATGCAAACCCGCTATTTCACCCAGTTATTTATGGTTAATAATTACCCATTATGTTACGCTGCCGATGACCCAGCAGCTGTTGGCCTAGCTGGTGGTGGCCCAGCTGAGTGTGACCCCTGTGGGCCAGCCCCGCCCGCGACGTCCCGGCTGATGTGGCCCCAGATGATGACCCAGCAGCTGATGGCCCAGCCACCATGGGGCCCGATCCAGTGGCTAATAATTACTCCTTTATTATTTGGACTGTTCTTATTAATTAATTGTTTGTAGCCATTACTCAATTCGCAAAACACGCCAATTTTAACCAGTTATTTATGGTGCATAATTACCCATTATGTTATGCTGACGATGACCTAGCAGCTGATGGCCCAGGTGGTGGTGTCCCAGCTGAGCATGTCCCTTAGGGGCCAACCCTGCCCGCTGAAGTCCCGGCTGATGTGGCCCCAGATGATGATCCAGCAGCTGATGGCCCAGCTGAGGTGGTCAACCAGGCCGTTCGTTCCAGACCTTAAGTCTGGCCGGAGTTGCCCGGCTTCATTTAGTTATTTATGGTTCTTAATTACCCATTATGTTGTGCTGCCGACGACCCGGCTGGTGGTGTTCCAGCTGTGCACGTCCCCTGCGGGCCAACCCCGCCCGCTGAAGTTCCGGCTGAAGTGGCCCCATATGATGATCCAGCAGCTGATGGCCCAGCGGCCAGTGTTCCGACTGATGTGGTCCCAGGACGTTTGTTCCAGACTTAAGTCTGGCCGGTGTTGCCCGGCATCATTTAGTTATTTATGGTTAATAATTAACATTGTCATGCTGCCGATGACCCAGCCCTGATGGCACAGCTGGTGGTGTTCCAGCTGAGTCTGTCCCCTGGGGGCCAAACCTGCTCCGCTGAAATCCCGGCAGATGTGGGCCCAGATGATGATCCAGCAGCTGATGGCCCAGCTGCCATGGGGCCCGACCCGGCGGCTGATGTCCCGGCTGATGTGGTCCCAGGACGTTTATTCCAGACATAAGTCTGGCCGGTGTTACCCGGCATTATTTAGTTATTTATGGTTAATAATTAAACATTATGTTATGCTGCCGATGTCCCTGCAGCTGCCTGCACAGCTGGTGGTGTTCCAGCTGAACATGTCCCCTGGGGGTCAAGCCAAGTTGATGAAGTTGACTCACCCATTGCTACAGCAGCTCACGGCCTGTCCCGGCCGCTGTTGTCCTGGCGGATGTGGTCCCCACCGACGATCCAGCAGCCGAAGGCGCGGCCGGCGGTGTTCCCGCTGCGCACGCCCAGGTAAGTACCCGTCACGGGTACGGTAAGTACGGCTGTCGGTAAGTGCCACAGGTACAGGTTAGGTCGTCGACGCCCCTCGGAATTTTATTATTTTATTACAGTACTTTATGCCTGGACTTGGCTGCACAGTTATGTTGCTTACTCTGGTTACATTTATGTTGTCATCAGTTCGCGGGCTAAATGTTTACATTTAGCCTAACACGATTTAATACTACATTTGATGCCTTGCCCTTGTTGTATGTCTATGTTACTTTTGCTGTCTTTACAGTCAGGTTGTTTAACTTTTGCTTTGCCTCTATGTTATTAACTACTCATAAACATCCTGCATTTGGTGCATTGCTCATGTTGCATGTCTAGGTTACTATTGCTGTCTTTGCAGGCTGGTTGTTTAACTTTAGCTTTGCATTTAAGTTATTAACTAGGGCAGCTTGGATGCGCTAGTTAAGGTACTACGGGCCCTCGCCTCTTGCGTAAAGTTATTAAGTAAAGTCAGCTGGGATGTGCTGTTGGAGTTTTACTTATTACTTACTTGTTGTTTAGTTATTTATGGATAATAATTAACCATTATGTTATGCTGCCGATGTCCCAGCAGCCGCTGGCACAGCTGGTGAGGTTCCAGCTGAGTATGTCCCCTGGGGAGCCACCCCCACCCACTGATGTTCTGCCTGATGTGGCCCCAGACGACGATCCGGCAGTTGCCATGGGACACGACCCGCGGCTGATTATAATGTTGCTAATGTTGTCCCTGCCGATGGTCTAGCGGCCGATGGGCCAGCTGATGGTGTTACAGCTGAGCACATCCCCTCGGGGCCGAGCCCGGCTGCTGATGTTGTCTCAGCCGATGCTACGGTAGCTCACGGCCTGTCACGGCAGCTGATGGCCTGGCGGATGTGTTCCCACCGATGATCCAGCAGCCGAAGGCTCAGCTGGCGGTGTTCCAGCTGAGCATGCCCTTATAATTATTCATCAGGGGTATGGTAAGTTTCAGCTATTGGTAAGTGCCACAGGTTCAGGATCCATCGTCGACGTCCCTCAGAAATTTATTACCATACTTTACGCCTGGAATTTGCTGCACATTTATGTTGCTTACTACCGGTTACATTTATGTAGTTTATCATTTTCGGGCTAAACGTTTACATTTAGCCTACCACAATTTCATACTACATTTGATGCATTGCTCATGTTGCATGTTTATGTTACTTTGCTGTGTTTACAGTTTGGTTGTTTAACTTTAGCTTGGCCTTTAAGTTATTAACTACGGTCAGCAAGGATGTGCTAGTGGCGGTGTTATGGGCCCTTGCCTCTTGCTCCAAGATTTCCTGGCCCTGCATTTTGATTAATTTCCCCAGAAATTTATATCAGTATTCTACGCTTAGCTCTGGCTACATATGTATGTAACTTACTACTAATTACATTTATGTTGTTTAATTCTGCTCATTGCCTCGAAGCTACTACTTCAGGTCAGCTAGGATGTGCCAGTTGCCGTGTTACGGGGCTCACGCCTCTTGCTTCATGATTATCCAACCTACTGTTTTACTTTACAGATTTTACATTCATGGTTGTTAGCTTTCGCTTCTCGCCAGTAAAGTTATTAAGTAAAGTCAGCCGGGATGTGCTAGTTGCAGTATTACCAAGGCCTCTTGCTTATGATTAGTCTGGCCCTGCATAGAGGATTAGTTCCCTCAGCATTTTCCGCATTTTACGTTTCGCCTTACTGTATACTTATTTTACTCATTCCCTGGTTTAAATTATGTGTGTCACTCACGCTTCTCCCTTCAAGCTACTACGGGATTCAGCCGGGATGCGCGGTTGCGGTGTCACGGGCCACATGCCTCTTGCTAAGTTTATCTGGCCTTGTTACGCTTAGTTCCCTCAGTCAAAACACATCATTGAACTTAAAAGCACAACTTCTGCTTTGCCATTAGGTTAATAAAAAAGTCAGCTACGCCGCACTAGTTGCAGTGTTACGGGCCTTTGTCTCACGCTATAAGATTTCTGGCCCTGCATTTACGATTAGTTTCCTGAAATTTATTACTGTATATTATGTTTAGCCCTTGCTGCTTATGTTATTTACTAGAGGTCCGTTTGTAGCCTACCATTTAGGGCCTAAATGTTTACACGTCGGCCCTAAATGTACGGGCCTAAATGTAATGTAAATGTAAATGTAATGTACGCTGCTAACGTCCCAGCTCCATGGTTGATTCCCGGCAGCCGATGTTCCGGCCGGTGGCGCTGCTGTTCCAGCCGCTGCTTTCCCAGCTGCCGATGTTCAATCTGCTGATGTCATGGCTCATGAAGCCCAGCTGAAGCGTTCCACCTGACGTTGTCCCTATCAATTTACCACTCTTTCCAGCCTTAGTGTAATTTATGGTATTCCCAGCTTCATGCCTAGTTCCCATTATTCTCTACAGACAGTTATATTCCAGGCTTTTTCCTAAATTGTCTTGCAGCCGGACTCCTACTTACCACTGAAGTCTTTCCTAGTGGCCAGTTGCCGCTATTTCCTATCTCCATCAGATGTTGATGCTCCAGCCGCTGATGTCCAGCTGCAGGTATCCCAGCGGCGATGCTCCAGCCGCTGATGTTCCGGGGCACGATTTTGCAGTTCAACAATTGGCAACGGTCGTTAAGTTAATCCATTATTTGCCCAATTTTGTCTATCGTTGCTTGCGTTATACACGCTAAGTTAATGTGGTTTAAAGTTAAGGTCTACCATCGCTGCGTGCTTCTTTAACTTATAAAACTCTTGCTCATCGTATTTGACTTAACTAAGTTAGCTAGGTTGGGCTAGTTGCTGTGTTACAGGCCTCATGCCTCTTGCTTCAGTTTCCCTGGGTTAGCATTACCACTAGCCTACAGCAATTTATTTCTACCATGGTTACTTGTCATTTGCTATATCATGTATCTTGTATCGTGATCCCTCTGCATCTCTATGCACACTGATATTGATCCTGATCACAATCTTCTGTCTCATATCTACACCAACCAGCACATTGATCATCATTATTGCAAGTATTTCACAGCACACCAGGCTAAAAACAAACTCCAAAATAACACCTGTTTATCAGTTTACAACCAAAATGTTAGATCACTTGGTAAACATTTTGACGATTTAAATGCATTACTCACAGCACTAGGTACTAACTTATCGTTCATTATTCTAACAGAAACTTGGCTAAATAAAGACTATACCCAACTCTACAACTTAGCTGGTTATAAAGCCATTCATAACTGTAGGCCAAATAAAAAAGGTGGTGGCACAGCTATATATTACCGAGATACATTTATCTGCAACAGTATTATTAGTGACAGAGATGACTACTGTGAATATACTTTTGCTCAGTTTACAATTAAATCCCTTAAATCCTCATTGACTATTGGAGCCATCTATAGATTTCCCAATACTAACATAGCTTCTTTCTCAGACAACCTAAGTAATCTTATTATAAACAACAATCTCAACAAAACCACATCATTCTGGGAGGAGACTTTAATATTGACCTGGGTCAACAAAATTGCTCTCAAGTTGACTATTTCCTTAACAGCATGAACTCCTGTATGCTAATCCCCACAATCACCAAACCTACCCGAGTCACTCAAACATCAGCCACTACCTTGGACCACATATGGACAAACATAACAGCTCCCCTTGTATCTGGTATAATCTACGACAAAACAACTGACCACTATCCTACCTTTCTCATAGCGAACATGGACATAACACCACCAAAAAGCAAGAAACTTTCATTTAGGCTACACAGTGAATCAGCTTTGGGCAATCTTACAGATGCATTTCACAATATTAACTGGGATTCTGAATTCAATAATACCCAGGATATAAATTCATTAGCTAACCTCTTCCTCTCCAAAACTCTAAGCCTCTACAACCTTCATTGTCCCCTTCTTACCAAGCAAGTAACTGACAAAAGATTAAACAATCCATGGCTCACAAGCGGCATTCTCAATTCAATCAACAAGAAACATGAATATGAAAAGAAACTTAGGATTGGCCTAGTTTCAAAGGAAGTAGCTAAAAGGTACTCATCAATGCTTACCAGTATCATAAGAAAGGCAAAACTTGCATATTATGTGAATAGATTCAATGAAGCAAAAGGCAACATGAAAAGCACTTGGAAAACCATCTCTAGTATCCTAGGAACTAAACAACACTCACATAACCAAATAAAACTCTACAAGGATGGGGATATACCGTCAACTGATTTAGAAATGGCAAATGAATTTAATAGTTTCTTTTCATCGGTTGGTGCTAATCTTGCCAGTAAAATCCCACAGACTCAGACACATATTAACACATATCTCTCAGGCAGCTATCCAAACTCTCTTCTCCTTTCACCAATCAGCCCGGAAGATGTTGTGTCCATCATACACTCTCTAAAAACAAAGGCAGGGAACACCAGTGAAATTCCGTCCATTGTATACAAGAGAGCCTCCCATGCCCTTGCCCCACCCATAGCCCTACTGTTCAACAAATCTATAGAGTGTCACACCTTCCCTGATATCCTCAAAAAAGCAAGAGTAACGCCAGTCCATAAAGGAGGCAATCCGGCGGACATAAACAATTATAGACCAATATCAAATCTACCCATTCTATCAAAAATATTTGAAAAAATTATTTACAAACAGCTCTATTCCTACCTCGTAAATTCGACATACTCAGCCCCTGCCAGTTTGGCTTCAGGTCCCAAAAGAGCACCAACGATGCAATCATTAGTCTCCTTGACGTAATCTACTCAGCACTTGACAAAAATGAGTTTCCGATTGGACTCTTCATTGACCTAAGAAAAGCCTTTGATACTGTTAATCACAACTACCTCTTACTTAAACTCCAGCATTATGGAATCCGAGGCCTTGCCCTTGACTACATCCGATCCTATCTTAGTGACAGACACCAATATGTAACTATCAATGAAACAACTTCTTCCACTCTACCAATTACCGTTGGAGTGCCACAGGGCAGTATCTTAGGACCTCTTCTATTTCTTATATATATAAACGATCTGCCTAATGTCTCTAATATTCTCAAACCTATATTGTTTGCTGACGATACTACTCTTATCTATTCAGACCTCAACCCACATACACTAAATAATGTTGTGAATAATGAATTAAAAAAAGTCCACTTATGGATGTCAACTAACAAACTAACATTAAACATCGAAAAGACTTACTACATCTTATTTGGAAGCAAATCATCAAATGCAATTCAGCTACAGATAGACAACATTAACATCAGTAATAAAAATGATGGCAAGTTTCTTGGCCTATTCCTAGACAAGAGACTCAACTTCAGCACCCACATTCAACACATAACTAAGAAAGTCTCAAAGACAGTTGGTATACTCTCCAAAATCAGATATTATGTTCCTAACTCTGCTCTCCTCTCTCTATTTATGCTCTAATCTACCCCTATCTTAATTATGGTATCTGTGCATGGGGGTCTACCACTGCAAACCACCTTAAGCCCATCATCACCCAGCAAAAATCTGCTATCAGAATAATAACTAACTCTGCTTTCAGACAACACTCAGCTCCCTTGTTTAAATCCCTAAACTTGCTAAATATAACTCCCTCCACACATTCTCTGTGTCAACTAATCTACAAAACCCTGTTCTTAAATGCAAACCATGCTCTGAAACTCTCTTGGACAGATGTAATAGGACCATTAATCACCACACCAGAAATAAATATCTCTTTGATATCCCCAGGGTCAAACTTAATCTGTGTAAACACTCTATGCAAATTAAGGGACTAGTCTATGGAACTCACTCCCTAGTGATANAAAATTGGTAGGCACAATGCAGAATATGGCTAGCACATAAAACAAGACAGCCATGAAAATAATGATAAGGTTGTTTGGGTCAAATACATAAAATTAGGAGATTGGGTAACACTAGGTACAGAGCAAATTTAAAGCTCAGTGTAGGAAACTAAGAAGATGAAATTAGATACTTTTTGGTTTTGCTTTTAAATAAGGCAAAAGTTTTACAGTTTTTCAATTCACTAGGGAGTGAGTTCCATAGACTAGGTCCCTTAATTTGCATAGAGTGTTTACACAGATTAAGTTTGACCCTGGGATATCAAAGAGATATTTATTTCTGGTGTGGTGATAATGGGTCCTATTACATCTGTCCAGAGGAGTTTCAGAGCATAGTTTGCATTTAAGAACAGGGTTTTGTAAATGTAGTTGACACAAGAGAATGTGTGGAGGGAGTTAATGTTTAGAAAGTTTAGGGATTTAAACAAGGAGCTGAGTGTTGTCTGAAAGCAGAGTTAGTTATTATTCTGATAGCAGATTTTTGCTGGGTGATGATGGGCTTAACGTGGTGTGCAGTGGTAGACCCCCATGCACAGATACCATAATTAAGATAGGGGTAGATTAGTGCATAATAAAGTGAGAGGAGAGCAGAGTTAGGAACATAATATCTGATTTTGGAGAGTATACCAACTGTCTTAGAGACTTTCTTAGTTATGACTTGGAATGAATGTGGGTGCTGAAGTTGAGTCTCTTGTCTAGGAATAGGCCAAGAAACTTTGCCATCATTTTTATTACTGATGTTAATGTTGTCTATCTGTAGCTGAATTGCATTTGATGATTTGCTTCCAAATAAGATGTAGTAAGTCTTTTCGATGTTTAATGTTAGTTTGTTAGTTGACATCCATAAGTGGCCTTTTTTTATTCATTATTCACAACATTATTTAGTGTATGTGGGTTGAGGTCTGAATAGATAAGAGTAGTATCGTCAGCAAACAATATAGGTTTGAGAATATTAGAGACATTAGGCAGATCGTTTATATATATAAGAAATAGAAGAGGTCCTAAGATACTGCCCTGTGGCACTCCAACGGTAATTGGTAGAGTGGAAGAAGTTGTATCATTGATGGTTACATATTGGTGTCTGTACTAAGATAGGATCGGATGTAGTCAATGGCAAGGCCTCGGATTCCATAATGCTGGAGTTTAAGTAAGAGGTAGTTGTGATTAACAGTATCAAAGGCTTTTCTTAGGTCAATGAAGAGTCCAATCAGGAAACTCATTTTTGTCAAGGGCTGAGTAGATTATCAAGGAGACTAATGATTGCATCGTTGGTGCTCTTTTGGGACCGGAAGCCAAACTGGCAGGGGCTGAGTATGTCGAATTTTACGAGGTAGGAATAGAGCTGTTTGTAAATAATTTTTTCAATTATTTTTGATAGAATGGCTAGATTTGATATTGGTCTATAATTGTTTATGTCCGCCGGATTGCCTCCTTTATGGACTGGCGTTACTCTTGCTTTTTGAAGATATCAGAGAAGGTGTGACACTCTATAGATTTGTTGAACAGTAGGGCTATGGGTGGGGCAAGGGCATGGGAGCGCTCTTGTAATGCACGGAATTTCACTGGTGTTCCCTGCCTTGATTTTTAGAGAGTGTATGATGGACACAACATCTTCCGGGCTGATTGGTGAAAGGAGAAGATAGTTTGGATAGCTGCCCGAGCAATATGTGTTAATATGTGTCTGAGTCTGTGGGATTTTACTGGCAAGATTAGCACCAACCGATGAAAAGAAACTATTAAATTCATTTGCCATTTCTAAATCAGTTGACGGTATATCCCCATCCTTGTAGAGTTTTATTTGGTTATGTGAGTGTTGTTTAGTTCCTAGGATATAGAGATTGTTTTCCAAGTGCTTTTCATGTTGCCTTTTGCTTCATTGAATCTATTCACATAATATGCAAGTTTTGCCTTTCTTATGATACTGGTAAGCATTGATGAGTACCTTTTAGCTACTTCCTTTGAAACTAGGCCAATCCTAAGTTTCTTTTCATATTCATGTTTCTTGTTGATTGAGTTGAGAATGCCACTTGTGAGCCATGGATTGTTTAATCTTTTGTCAGTTACTTGCTTGGAAGAAGGAACAATGAAGGTTGTAGAGGCTTAGAGTTTTGGAGAGGAAGAGGTTAGCTAATGAATTTATATCCTGGGTATTATTGAATTCAGAATCCCAGTTAATATTGTGAAGTGCATCTGTAAGATTGCCTAAAGCTGATTCACTGTGTAGCCTAAATGAAAGTTTCTTGCTTTTTGGTGGTGTTATGTCCATGTTCGCTATGAGAAAGGTAGGATAGTGGTCAGTTGTTCTGTCGTAGATTATACCAGATACAAGGGGAGCTGTTATGTTTGTCCATATGTGATCCAAGGTAGTGGCTGATGTTTGAGTGACTCGGGTAGGTTTGGTGATTGTGGGGATTATCATACAGGAGTTCATGCTGTTAAGGAAATAGTCATCTTGAGAGCAATTTTGTTGACCCAGATCAATATTAAAGTCTCCTCCCAGAATGATGTGGTTTTGTTGAGATTGTTGTTTATAATAAGATTCCTTAGGTTGTCTGAGAAAGAAGCTATGTTAGTATTGGGAAATCTATAGATGGCTCCAATAGTCAAAGAGGATTTAAGGGATTTAATTGTGAACTGAGCAAAAGTATATTCACAGTAGTCATCTCTGTCACTAATAATACTGTTGCAGATAAATGTATCTCGGTAATATATAGCTGTGCCACCACCTTTTTTATTTGGCCTACAGTTATGAATGGCTTTATAACCAGCTAAGTTGTAGAGTTGGGTATAGTCTTTATTTAGCCAAGTTTCTGTTAAAATAATGAACGATAAGTTAGTACCTAGTGCTGTGAGTAATGCATTTAATCGTCAAAATGTTTACCAAGTGATCTAACATTTTGGTTGTAAACTGATAAACAGGTGCTATTTGGAGTTTTTTTTAGCTTGGTGTGCTGTGAAATACTTGCAATAATGATGATCAATGTGCTGGTTGGTGTAGATATGAGACAGAAGATTTTGATCAGGATCAATATCAGTGTGCATAGAGATGCAGAGGGATCACGATACAAGATACACGATATAGCAAAACTCAAGAATAAAAGCAAATACAATAAATAGTAACAATTTAGAAGTAAAATAAGATCCAATACATAGCCAGGAAGGACACAGAAGTTAGATAAATAAAAGACAAAAAATCAGTAGAGACTGACAATATAAATGTAAAATAAAAAATAATAAGAAAATAATAATCATAAAGTAAAATGATCTTGAAGATAATTAGCTTAGTTATGGCTAATTAAAATCCTATAATTGGTATGAACCTAAGAAAACAAAGTGAGTTCAAATAGATATTCCGAGAAAAAAAAGATGACATGTAAATCTAAGTAAATCTTGAAATTTACTCTAATATAAATCTAAGTGTAAAAATAAACACGGTGAGAGTATATTAACGTGGAAGATTTTACTATGATATTGAGGTAGATGCTTATATAAACAATTATACTATTAATTAATTCCAATAAATTATTACAAGAAACAATACCAAGTTACTTTAAATATAACAGAGTAATAAAAAGCCCTAGTTTAGTGACAAGGGGATTAACTAAACAAATAATTAAGAGTAAAAAACAGGCAAAGATGACAAACTAAAAATAAAAATAAAAAACCTTTGGAAAGGAAAGGCAGAGCTTAAGTACACTTTGGTTGTATGTGAGACTACAAATTATGTTCTGATTATTCAGCTGATATCACACAGTCATCCAGGAAAGAAGTGAGATGTGCCTCCGTGGTTATGACATAAGTTTTTCCAGAGTCAGTCTTCCTAGCTATTATTTTACCATCGCGCACAAAACATGTTTTCTGCTCAGGGGGAAAAAGACACAAACTGGTTGGGGCTTATTTATTAATTTTGGAGATGGTTAATAAATTCTGCAGAACGTGTATTGATAAACAAAAGTAACATACCCATGTCTACTGAGTACTAATATTAACTTAAATTGTACACCCGTATTAGGTGAGTAAGCTTAGCCTAGTGACATGGTAAACACGTTCTGCAGAAACCTAATGTCATTATAGTGAATTTTACAACTTAATTTATATACTAGTTAAAGCAATTATATAACTAGTTCGATCCATTATACACTTTGCAAATATATAACTTGTTCGATCAATTATGTGATCTTAATTATATAACTAGTTCGAACAATTATAAACTTACTATAGAAACTAGTTCAAACAGTTATATAAATCCAACTATAGAAACTAGTTCAATCAAGTGAATAGGCCACATAGCACTTAACGGAGGCCGACTGGGCAAAGAATTAGCTGCGGACAGCGGGACACTTGGGGACCGGCGCTGCACCCCCCTCTCCCGGACTTGGAGAGGGAAGATTGGAGGGAAACTGGCACAGTGCAAGACAGGGGACCGCCACGCATGAGGGGAGGCGGGTGGGAGTTTCGAGCACTGTTGTGGTGACTGTGAGAGTGAGGCTGATCCTCCCGCTCCTTCCCTATTTATAAGCTCCCATACCTTCCCGCACAGGCCGCGGAAGGCGCTGCGCAAGTGTTTCTTTTTCCCCCCCTTCAGAAAAATCTCCGCTTTCATGCAATCAGAGGTCATTTTCTGCTCAGGGGAAAAAAGACACAAACTGGTTTGGGGCTTATTTATTAATTTTGGAGATGGTTAATAAATTCTGCAGAACGTGTATTGATAAACAAAAGTAACATACCCATGTCTACTGAGTACTAATATTTAACTTAAATTGTACACCCGTATTAGGTGAGTAAGCTTAGCCTAGTGACATGGTAAACACGTTCTGCAGAAACCTAATGTCATTATAGTGAATTTTACAACTTAAATTTATATACTAGTTAAAGCAATTATATAACTAGTTCGATCCATTATACACTTTGCAAATATATAACTTGTTCGATCAATTATGTGATCTTAATTATATAACTAGTTCGAACAATTATAAACTTAACTATAGAAACTAGTTCAAACAGTTATATAAATCCAACTATAGAAACTAGTTCAATCAAGTGAATAGGCCACATAGCACTTAACGGAGGCCGACTGGGCAAAGAATTAGCTGCGGACAGCGGGACACTTGGGGACCGGCGCTGCACCCCCGTAAAACCTTGTATCCTGCTTATGTGGACCAAGGCTTTTAACGTAAGATAGTGTGGTAAAGTAATTATTGTTATTAGTGTGAATGTATATGGGGGGTTGTTAAGAGGGTTTAATAAATATGTTAGTTTTAAAGGAGTATTCATTCTTCCTGTGTAGGAGATCAATGATCTACCTCTAGGCTGACATTGTCTTGTAGCCAATTAGTTATCACTGTTTATATCTTATTGGGGGCCGGGCCTTTATGATCTCCAATACTTGAGATACATCTTAATTCTAACTGCTGACCCTACACCATAATAATACTATATCCCCTGTTGTAATTGTGGTCAAACAAACAATCTTTGTCCACATGGTATTATTCTCCGCCAGTAACAACAACAAAACCATTATCAGGTACATTAAATATTATTAACAAGATCATAAACAAAATAGCATCTGCTCCAAACATGCTACCTCCAACATCTGTAGTACTCAATCCCAACATTCCTCCCCTTTTAAATAAACTATATCCCTACAGGTTAAGTCTATCAGGCGGTCGTATGATTCTTCCTGATTTTCTCAACTGGGAGTCCTGACCTGTTACTTCTGGGAAACATTCTTCTGAATTACTCCTTGCAGAGTCCATAGGGTTGACTGTATCCCCATAACCCTCTGCTGCCCCTTGCTCTGCCTCACGGTCTCCTGCAGGTGCTGCTACTCCTTCACTATTAGGATGGATATCACTAGTTGCTCCACCCCCACCTGAAGGGTCTTCAAAATTCCCTGTGAACCTTGGCATGAGCTGATAGGCATGCCTTTTCCAATTAATGTTCCCAAAACTCTGCACTTGCACAGTGAAGTTCCTGCGGCCCAGGACTTCCCTAATTTTTCCTTCCACCCAGGGCTTTCCACTTCCAAAATTCCTTGCATATACTGCATCCCCCTCATTAAACAACAATTCCTCTCCCTGAGCCAACTGACTGGCCAAGCTAGTTACCGATTTCTCTTTATCGGGATCTGTCTTTACTGCTTCCATGTGCACTTTAAAGTGTCTATTAAACAGTAATTCAGAAGGAGATTTACCAGTAGTAGAATGAACAGTTTTCCTTTGATTATATAAAAATCTACAAAGCCTTGTATTAATAGTACCTTCCGTAACCTGCTTTAACCCTTCTTTCAAGGATCTCACTGCTCTCTCTGCTAGACCATTTGAAGAAGGATTATAGGGAGCAGGTGTTACATGTTTAATACCATTTTTCCGAAAAAAATCCTCCATTTCCACTGAAACAAAATAAGGAGCATTGTCTGAGACAATTATGTCTGGCAATCCAAAATTACAAAATGTTTTCCTTAGTAATTCACAAGTTACAGATGATGTGGTGGAATTACACACATGCACATCCAGAAATTTGGTGTATGAATCCACCACCACTAGGTAATATTTATTATCCATAGGTCCCGCATAATCTACATGAAGTCTAGACCAGGGTTTTCCAGTGCATGGCCAAGAAAGTACAGGGGCCTGTGGTTTCTGATAATTCTTAAAGCAAATATGACAATTTTTTGTTACCTCAGCAATATCCTATTTTTGGCCACCAAACCCAACTTCTAGCTTCTGCTTTCATAGCATTTATGCCATTATGGCCTACATGCAGCTGTTCCAAAATCTTACATCTCAGTTCCCCTGGCACCACCCCTCTATTCCTATACAAGAGTACATCCTGGTGAATACTAAGGTCAGCCTTCACTGCAGCATACTCTGACAATAACAAATTATCATTCCAACCATATTTGACATATTTCAACAACAGACTTAATTTAGGATCTCTACCCATTGCCTTCCTAATAGTCTGGAATGAAATATCCTCAAAAGACTTAGATTCCACCAGGTTAACATACTCCACTGGAATACTGGAATTTAATTCTTCTGTCACAGGCAATCTACTTAATGCATCAGCTACTACATTATCCTTGCCTGGCTTAAACTCTAAATCATACTCAAACTGCGAGAGTAGTAATGCCCATCTTTGAATTCTAGCATTGGCATTAACTGGAATCTGCTTACCTCTGCCAAACAATCCTAGCAGGGGTTTATGATCTGTTCTAGCAAAAAATTTCCTCCCCAGCAGAAAATACCTCAGTTTTTTTTACAGCATATACCAAAGCTAAGGCTTCTTATCTAACTGAGAATAATTCTGTTCTGCAGGAGATAATTTCTTGCTAGCAAAATATACTACTTTATCCTGACCATCAACTTCCTGTAATAATACACAACCCACTGGAGAATTGATCAATTCCTACTTAATATTCTTGAATGCATTTTCCTCTCTTGCTGCCCATTTAAATCTAGCCCCTTTTTACAACAATTCATACAAGGGTGCTAATTTTGTTGAAAAGTTCTTCAGG
>WNGS01150508.1:0-10007 GCA_020271785.1 Procambarus virginalis
TCTAGATTCTATTAGTTTAAGTGGAAATTTTTCACAATTGTCATGATGATGGATTTCATGTGTGGTTGCCAGGAAAGAGAGGGATGGGAAGACTGCGTTTTCTTACTTCAAAAGCCTTTGACACAGTACCACATACGAGGCTGTTACAAAGTTGGAGAAAACAGTCAGAATAACTTGTAAGGTGCCCCTGTGGATACGAGAGTATCTATGCATCAGCGAGTTACTGTGAGATAAGAGATCTTAGAGTGGCAAAATATCACCAGCGGAGTCCCACAGGGCTCTGCACTTAGACACATTCTGTTTCTGATATATGCAAAAGAACTTCCAGAGGGTATTACTTATTCCTCTCAATTTTATTGATGATGCTAAAATTATGAGAAAGATCAAGGCAGAGGAAGATAGACGGAGACTATAGGATGATCTGGACTAACTTAGGAGTGGTCTAGAAAATCGCTGCTAAAGTTTAACTCCTGTAAGAGTAAAGTACTGACATTAGGTGAACGGAATAGAAGACCGAGAACAAGATACCTTGGAAGGTGAAATCCTTCAAAATTCAAGTAGAGAGAAAGATCTGGGATTTGATATCACACTGAACCTGTCCCAGAAGCGCACATCAAAAGGATATCATCAGTGGCGTATGCTAAGTTGGCTAACATAAGAACTCTCTTTAGAAACTTGTGTAAGGAGTGCAGGCGAAGAGTCACAATAACGTGGCTGAAGTATGTTGACCAGACCACACACTAGATGTTAAGGGACGACGACGTTTCGGTCCGTCCTGGACCATTCTCAAGTCGCTTGTGATGAGGAGGTAGAGAACGGGAAATAAATAGGCAAGAGAGACGTGAGGAGGAAAGTAAGGTGTAGAGAATAGTAGTAATAATGAGAACTGCAGAAGGCCTATTGGCCCATACGAGGCAGCTCCCATTATAACCACCGAAGGAAAGGTAATAGGAATAAGCAGAGGATAGCAAGGGAGTGTAGGAGAAGACAATGAACAGAAAAGGGGAGAAGAGAGAAAGAAAAGGAAAGAGAAAGAAAGATAAATGGAAGGGGTAAGCTTATGTTAAGTCACGTTTGTTAGAAAGATTAGAGCATTTGAGTATGTACTGTGAAAGGGAAGAGTCCACAGCAACAAAGCCAGGACTCAAGTTCATGTTGGGTACATTGTGTATAAGAGCCGACTCTACAAGACGGCGTCTGTGAAGAGTAGAGGCAGGAAAGATTATTTTGGAGGAAGACCAATCAATGGGATGATTAGAATCCTCACATGGCAGAAGAGAGCATTGTTAGTGTCTGCAGACTTAACACTTCTCTGGTGTTCTTTATGTCTGTCATTCAGTGTACGGCCAGTTTCGCCAAAGTATTGGAGAGGACAAGAAGAACAGGAAATAGAGAAGACACCTTGTGTAAGGAGTCATTCAGAACCTTTTATATCACATGTTTCAGACCAATCTTGGAGTATGTAATTCAACCTGAAGTCCATATCTAGTTACACACAAGACAAAGTTAAAGATGATTCAAACGAATGCCACGAGAGTAGTCCTAAAGCTGAAATGTATTAGTTACGAGGAAAGGCTATGTGAAGTAATCTCACGTCCAAGGAAGACAGAAGTATTAATAGATACATGATCCCAACCTACAAAATTATCAGAGGGATTGACAGGGTGCACAAAAGAAAACTATTTAGCATTTACAGAACACGAACACTGGGACACAGGTAGAAACGTAGAACTCAAGTGAGCCACACAGACATTAGAAGCAATTTGTTCAGTGTAAGGTAGTTAACAAATGGAATGTACTAGGAAGTGATGTGGTGGAGGTAGACTCCATACAGAGTTTCAAATGTAGATATGACAGAGGCCAATAGACTAAAGAATTTGTACATCTGTTGATTGTGAGTAGAGAGACGGGACCAAAATTCTGAAGCTCAACCTTCGCAAGCACAACAAGGTGAGTAGAACTGTGTAAGTACACAAATACGCTCCTCCTTAAGATCACAAAGAAATCAAAATGACATATATGAATGAGAAAATAATTTTGGGGCAATTGGGTGGCTTTGAACCGTCGTTCTGATGATTGTCCAGCACCTGCCTTAAACCCCTCGGTCATGATAGGACAACCCACCAGGACCTCTACTGAAGTCACTTGGAGTTTGTGGAGGCATGACCTGGTGCCCAGTGAGGACTTTTACGGTTGGGGCGCCAACACTCTCATCTTCAGTCTGAAGGACGGGGTGAAAAGGTGTGAACATCATTACCCTCTGTCGCCCTTCTGTCCATCTATCTATCCATCCATCCATCTATATAATACTATATCCATCTATCTATCTTTTATATCTCTACCTCATTCTAGCCATCCATCTATCCAACTGTACATCTTTTTCTCTATCCATCCATCCATTTATCAGTCTATATTATATAAATCCATCTTTATATTTATTTATCCATCTATATATACATGTATCCACCTATTTATCCATCTATCTATACATCTATCCAACCATCTATGTATCCAATTATCTATACATCTATTCAATCTTCAACCCAACTATCCATCCATATTTCTTTGTGTCTCAATCTGTCTATCCATATATTCATCCATTCATCTATCCATCTACCCATCCATCTATACACCTATCCATCAATCAATCTGTCCATCTATCCATATATTTATGTATAATTAATATATATTATAAATATATGTGGGAAAATCCTGTCAGGCATTGTTTTATTTTATTTTTTATTCAAATATTTACTTTAATTTAATTTTCAGTTGACTTTAATATTTTATTAATTTTCTTTGATAATTTAGTTCTTAGTTCTTAGTTGTGAGTTATTGGACTGTATATATTCTGATTCAGCCTGCTAAAACTTTTCACACAATGGGAGGGACAAATGCAACTGGCACCACCTTGTAGTGAATATGGTGCAAGCTGTATTTGTTTACCTTATTGTTACAAATATAATTACTAATCATACCACATATGGTGGTCTGATCTAATATTATTATAGCAACTTAAATTAATAACTACTAATACTATGTCTACAGTATGAAATACAAAAGGGCCTTTTCTGATACTGTAGTTGTGGCCTGCTAAGGCTGTGTAATTGTATCATCAGATTAGAGTGTGGCCCTGTGCCTCAGAGTGCCACGTAATGGCGGCTGGGGTAAGCTGTTGGCTTAGTACAGATAGTAGTTGCAATCACAGTTATATTGGTCTGCTCAGCTTCTTGTTACTCCAACTCACAATTACCTGCTGAGTGTATACAATTTGTGTTTGTACATTGACATATTAAGAACAGATGTGACATGGAATAAGAGGGAATGTATAATGCCGAGTACGTACTTGTTAGGGATTTTAATCCCACAGTATAACTGCCTAACCGATTTATGTTATAAAATGGCCAAAATATACACAAAATACTTGGTAAGACGGATACTTTGTTCCTGTGGTTGTAGAGGTGCTGTTGTGATTGTTGCTCACTTGTTGACATGTAATCTGGGTGTCAAACGAGTTTTGCCGGCTCATAAGGAGCCACCTCTACAGCGTGTTTTGTTTGTTATGATTCAGTCTGTGTAGTGACGCTGCCTCCCACCTTGTTCCAATGTTTTGGTTCTACTTCTGAGTTTAATTTAACAGTAACAAGGGAGTCAAGCTATACTTTTGGTGTAGTTAATTATATTCAGTCCTAGTGAACACTTTTTTATTCAGTTTAAACACTAGACTGTTGTTTAAAAGAAATAGAGTTAATATAAATATATGTCTTGTTGTTGACATCACAGAATACCCGTTCTCTGATTTCTTTAATGGGTAACTTATGTTATTATGTGTGTTGGATTTCCAACATAATTCCGGGGGGGGGGGGGGAGGAACACGGGTCGAAGTCCCGGTAAGGGCTGCGAACATTTTATTCCTCTCCTTCAGAATTATAGCGTTGCTTTAATTTAAGTTTGCATCGTGCAGCAGTCCGCTCGGGACGCACTTCCTTACTGGTGTTTCTGTGCTGGAAGTCATTGAACATCTTCTTTTCCTGACAGTTCTAAAGGAACTAATTTCTCTAATGTTTTGAGAGTAGTGTTGCCTCGGCATTTTACTTTCACTATTCTCAAGATTCCTTGACTGTCTGGATGAACAGAGACGATTTGGCCAAATCGAGGCCAAATCAAATCAAATCTCTGAGCGTGGTCCATTGCTGTCCACCAGAACTATATCACCAGGGTTGAAGTTAATTCTGTTGTAGGGGTTGTTTTCTCTGTAATAATACTCCCTCAGAGCAGTAAGGTATTCTCGAGTCCATACGTCATTCCACAGACTTATCACCCCTGATAGATGCTTGAAACATTGTACCAAATCACTCTCTCGGACATACGAAGGATCCTCTGGTTCCTCGTCCGTAAGGGACACTAGGGTGCTAAGAGGTCTCCCAAGCATCAGATGAGCTGGACTTAATGGTTCACGCTGTGAAACATCATCAGAGAGATAGGTAAGTGGTCACTTATTAACTCGAGCTTCTACTTCTATGACAACTGTTTGGAGCTCCAGTAGGTAAATCTTTGGCGGTGTAGGGTTTTCCGTAGAGAACGTTTCACCGTCCCAATCATGTGTTCATAGAAGCCTCCGTGCTATGGTGCTCAGGTGGTATGAGTTTCCAGTGGCACTGCCGTTGATTTAGGTCTGTACGCACCTTTGGGTGTGTCCAGATTTTCCTCAGACATGCTTCTTCTGCCACTAAGTTGGGCCCATTTTCTGTGATTGTTAACTTAGGACAGGATCTATGTGAAGCAAACCTGTGGAACGCCTGTAAGAATGCCTCGGCACTCATATTGGGAGTCACTTCTAGATGGACTGCCATTGTTGTTGCACAAGTGAAATGATAAATATATGCCTTTACTGGCCTTTTGTCTTTGATGCCTGTTATTGTTAGTGCTCCTGTGAAATCTACTCCTGTAGTCTCAAAGGTACGAATATGTACAACTCGTTCCTTTGGAAGTGGAGGAGATCCCAGATATGGACACACTCTGGCATCGTATCTCCGGAAAATAACACAGGATTTAATTATGGATTTTACAGTCTGTCTATCTTGGGTAGCCAGTATTGTTGTCTTAAGTCTGTGAGAGTATCTAATACCCCACCATGCAGAGTGTTGTATTTCTGTATGTGTAACACAATTAGTTTGCTTACTATGTGGTGACGAGGAAGCAATACTAGATTTTTTGCTTCCAAATCTATGTCCGCATACTGTATGTGGCCTTCGTATCTGGTTATGTTATAATTGTTGGTGTCTATCCAGAGACCCAGATCATTTTGTAGCTTCTTAGGGACATTGTCAAATTCTGTCCCGAATGTGTCTGTCTGAGCTCTTTTGACCCAGTACTTTAGGGCACTAGGGAATTTATGCTTGATTCCTATTTTCTTTAGAAAATCAAACACCACTTGGGTGACACCTATTAGTTTATTCAGTTCAGAGTACAGATTAGGATCAATTACCAAAGTCCGAGGTAGTTCTGGGTTCTCAGTGGGAACAGTGACATTGGTCACAATGACTTGTGGCTTTTGTTTAGGCCACTGGTCGCTGACTTGCCACTGAGGTCCATTGAACCACATCTCTGCCTTTGTTAATTGCCGTAAAGTCAGGCCTCGGGAGAGATAGTCAGCTGGATTCTCTTTGGTGGGTACATATCTCAGTTTATACCCTGCCGACAACTCTCGTATTTCCTTAATGTGGTTACTTACGTAAGGATTTTTTTCTTTTATTGTTTTTCACCCACTGTAGCACTGCCAGATTATCTGACCATACCACTGTTTCCTCAAAGTGAATGTTGCTTAAGGCCTTGATCAGATAATGAGCCAATCTTGATCCTAGCAGTATGGCTGTTAATTCCAGTTGTGGCAATGATATTTTCTTTAACGGTGCCACTCTGACCTTTGATGTGAGCAAATTGGCTTGCCCACTTGAGACCAGGTAAGGTACTGTGCCATAAGCCTTTCCTAAGGCATCACAAAATACATGTAGCTTAATTGGTTCTTTTTCATTTACTGTGATCCGAAGGAACTTGATAGACTCTAGGATACTTGAATCTTTCATTAGTCCTTGCCATTTTTCTTGTAAGGTAGGTGTTAGAAGATCATCCCAGCCTATCTTTTGTTGTCAACATTCCTGCATTATCAACTTCCCATTAATTAAGATCGGACTTAATAGTCCCAGTGGGTCGAAGGGTTTGCTGACTTATGAGAGTAATTTTCTCATTGTTAAGTTAGTGGTATCAGGCTCCACCGACTTGATTGTCAACTGATCTGCTGTCGTATCCCATTCGACGCCTAGTACTTTTGTCTTCTCGAGTACCTGGTAGTCGGGAAACTCAGTTTCGATCAGTTGATTTAATTTAGCATTGTTGGAGACCCAAGGCAGGAGAGGCATATTTGCTCCCATTAATTCTCGATTGGCCTCGTGGTATATGTTCAACAGTTTACTTTCACTGCTGGGTTTTCCTTTGAAAATGTCCACATACAAGTTGTTGCTAATTTCTGCTTTATTTGGGCTATTCGACTTCTTCAAGTGTATGTCTAAGGTATCTTGAAGCAGAAATGGTGAAGACGTGACACCAAACAAAACAGACGCAAACCTGTAAGTGATTAATTCACTGTTTGGATCGTCAAGATCCTTGATCCATAGGAACATGGTGTAGTTATGGTCTTCCTCTTGGAGACTTACCCTAAGGAAAGCCATACTGATGTCGGCCATCCCAATGCAGATTTTTAACAGCACGTTGTATAGCCATTGTGTCAGGCTAGGGCCAGTTTGAAGGCAGTCATTTAAGGAAACACTACTCTGCCTTGTCTTGGCACTGCAATGAAATACTATCCATAGTGGGGTAGTAGCTGAATTTCTCAGTACAGGGAGGGGGGGGGTGTGGCAGGTAGTGCCCTACCTTTGGGTTATCATTTGCTACAACTTCGATAAATTTTTCATTGAGTTGTTTCTTGATTATTTCATGGTACAATTTCAAGTTCTCAGGATATCTTTGTAAGCGCAACACATGTGACTTTAATTGGTTTTGTGCCATAAAAAGGTTGACGGGTCGCTGAGGGTGATTCAGCTTCCATGGTAACCTGACCCAGTATTGATTATCTTTGTAGACAACTGAGTCCAGGTATTGTTTGTAAGTCCAGTCGTCATTTCGACTAGGCTGTTCAGGGACAATGCCAAGTGTTGCCAGGTTCCATAATTTATGTACAGGGGGATCAAGCTCATCCTCAGACATGTCTCTGAATTGTAGTGGAGACTGTTCTCCTAGTCATGCAACCATTACTGGGTTGGCATGTTGGTGGTCTACAGGTGCGGGTTGTTTCAGCCGTAATACTGGGCCTGTTAGCAAATATCCACCCACAGACGGTAACAGGTTCATTCCCTGTTTTTCATCCTTTCCTTTGATAAACTTATGGTAGACATCTCATCCCATAAGGATTCCAATATTGGAGAGGTTGTCTGGCATGATTTTGTCAGCCAATATGATTCCCTTTTCTTCCAGGAATTTGGCTGTTGTCCCTAGACCATAAACATACAGGTCTAATAGGAATTTATCTACTACAAGTGCTTGTATCGTTCGGACGTAACCGCCTAAGCGTACTTTAGGTTGTACGACCTTGAAGACTCGGGCTCCTGAGTTAGGAATCCTGCAATGTCTATTCGTGTCTCGCGTACAGGCTTGAGATTCAGGGCATCTACAAACTCCTCTGAGATAAAAGTCATTTGGGATCCTTGGTCAAATAATCCATGTATGGTGACCTTGGACTTTCCATTTTTAATGATCAATTGAGAAGTGGGTAGAGCTGATTTATGATCAGACTTTGTTGACAAGACACTTATGTCAGGCTGTATGGTACAGAGCTGTACTGAAGTGGAAGTTCCTTCCTCCACCTGTGGTTTAGGAGACTTTGTACTTGAGTCCCCACAGAGTGCTGTATGGTGCTTACCCTTATGGCACCTATTGCATTTGTGTATTTGAGTCGCACAGGTATCAGGATTATGTGACCTTATACACCTGGTGCATTTACGTAACTTCTTGAGTCGTTTTATACGTGTAGCACGATCAGGGTAAGCTTTGCAGCTGTACACGATATGTTGTTCTTCACAGAGCACACATGGCCTCCATATGTTAACAGCATCTTGGGGAGTCACCGTTTTGGGTGACACATTAACTGTAGGTTTGGAGGAACCCACTGCATATGTGCCCACTGTGAGAGTTTAAGAAATTGTATAAGTGGAATACATGAAATGGTTGAGGAATTGAGCTCGGAAAATTTAAAAATTTTCTTTAATCCTTTAAACCTTTATTCCTGTCGTGATATTCAATTAGGTCGCCTGAGGAAGGACTTACTTAGCTAACACACCAGTGTAGTAAGCAGCTCATTCCTCACTCTGGGACCATATATGAACAATTGACTAGGCGCGAGCAAACGCCGAGACCCAACAAAGTTGAAATCCCCTCCACTTGGTCGCTGACTTTCGCAATTCGCCGAAGCGAATCTAATGAGTAGGTCCTGGGCTCTCACAACAATAATTTATTGTTGTGTGGTGCCGTATATTTGGTCCAAAACTCTGAATCAGTCTCAATTTTAATAGTCGCGTGTGACAGTACACTTGCATAACATTATAACGTGTGGGGTGTAAGGAAAAGACAGTGTTCAACATAACAACTTTGTTTATTCAATAAAGTACTAACTACTGCAACAAAACAAAAGAAATATCAAAGACGTTACTCGAAATCCTTCCTGTGACACTATCAATGACAGCTAGACACCAGCCCCTCGGACTGCATAATGAACTAACTCGAACATAAGCGTGAACACAGAGGAATCAACAAGAAACAAGAACTAACAGATCTATAATCACAATTACAACAAATGACACAGTGGGTTCTGAAACACGTCTCCAGTAACCTCCTAACTGTCCTACGCCTATGTGCAGTCTACACCTGCAATAGCGGTTGCAATGCAATCAAATCAGTAGCCAGTCAATGACTAATGGGTTCACTGGCAGCTCCAGCAACCCTTCCTCAATTAATCTTTACGTTAACACTTCGTCTCACGGACGATCAACAATCAATAACAATTTGATTTACGTTAATAACAAAGTAACATTTACGTTAATAACAAGGTAACATTTACGTCAACTTAATAACTCTTACAACTGTCCCTAATAATGCGGAAATTACACAACACTCTACCCGTTGAGCATTCAGTAAGAAAAATCCCATTAATCCCTGTACTTCCAGACAGCTGATTAATCTCTTTACTAGTTACGTTAATTTACATTAATTTATGTTATCGGTTACTATCACTCAACGATGGTAAATTCTGATTTTACAATGTCCAAAGTGCTAAGAGAACGGTAATCACTCGTGATTACCTTTAGAGTAATTAATTACTATCCTCAAGATCAATAATTAACAATTAAATACGCAACCTTTCACACTGGCTCAGTAATTTACATTAAGGTATGAATTCCGTCTGAGCCTTCCATACTCAGACCAATTCAGGTGGCTAATAACAGTAATTAGGCACCACTTTACGTTATTCTAAATGACGTTACTCTTCACACGAGTCAATCAAGTGCCGGTACTTCCGGGCAATAAATAACGACATTACGTTAATGGAACAATGGGGCCTTCGTGTGAGTCGATCAAACAAAATTTCGAGGTTAATTACTTTGAGTTAATAAAACACGTCAATTACCCGGCGCACTGACCGTTAATTACGACAGACAATAGTCTAATTCTTATCTGGCTGATGGCTAGGCTCCTGAGACTACCGTAGCTGTTTGGCAGGAAAGTAAATTAACCCAAACGTATTCTCGTACATGCTCAAATTGTCAACGAACAAATTCTCTTAAAGCAATGGGCGTTCCCTTGGTTACGTTATATTAATTGCCTCGCAATCACCTCACTGAATACTGGACTTCGATGTCCTACCAGATAAATAGAATATAAAACCCAAGTACTCGTCT
>WNGS01150509.1:2719-17682 GCA_020271785.1 Procambarus virginalis
CATGTCCCGGTCGACGACGTTACGGAGTGGAGTTTTTTTTTTTTTAATTTTATTTTTACATGCAAAGCATGCAAGGTAAATACAATAAAAACAATACAGAATACAAAACGGAACAAAATAAAACAATAGACCACCGGCCAGAAGGGCCAACAGCACAGCACAACAAACCACAAACACGAGAAATGCATAGAAAATTACAGCATACAACAAGGCACAAGGCATAACACAATGGCAAACTAGCAATCACAGTAACTATCACAAAACAAATTCTTCATAAAAAAAAATACATCAAAAAGCATACAGGAAACATAACAGTACAAACAATACATTTCAAACAAAACAAAGAACACGTACAACAGGTAAAGCAATATGAAAACACCAGGTCAAACGTACAGCACAGAAACAATACAGGAAGAAAAACACACCAAACCACTCGCCCCGTAACCAACAAAGGGCGAGGCCAAAACAAACAATAATAATAAATAATAAATAAGCAAACCACGCAAACCAGAAAACAAAACAGGTACATACACAACAATAAACATGCACTGGCCTGAAGGACCGAGAATAAAACACAACATAAAGTACATCAAGAAACATAACAAGATACAGCGCACAGTACCCAACTAAGAATACCAACAAAAACTACAGTAACATGAAATCAGCGTACATATTTGCCCGGGTACCCATCCCACGGATACCGCACATTGTACGCCTCCCAAAGCATCCACGACGTCCAGGAGGCATGGCCTAACACCGGGGGCGCCATGTGAACCGGAATCCCGGAAACAAACGCCCGCAGACGTGGAACCCACACTGTGTCCCTCCGGGTGCCAACAGTCGCCACCCGATCCCAGACACCCGGAACCCGTCCACCAGTAAAGTCCTCCGGCCGTTCAAGCAGCAGGAACTCGGCAATCCGGGCCACCAGGTCCTGAATGGTCGCAGGAGGGGGCTCGACAGAGGGCTCAACAGATGGCACCGCCACAGGGGCATCAGCAGCCGAGGACACACCACTAGACGACTGCAGTGAACCATGGCGACACACATCCTTTCTTAAAGTCACCACCAGGCCACGCCCAGCACCAGCATCTTCACCACCCCCGGCACCGGAAGCCACCACAACCCACTGCGGAGAGCCCACGGGCGGGGAAGGAACAGGAGGCACATCCGAGACACAGGCACCAGCCTCAGCAGGCACATGTACCTCCGCCACCACCAACCGTGGAGACAACGATCCATCTGGAGCCACGCCGTCAATATCAGAAGACCCACAATCACCGAATTCCTCAACATCAGCCCAGGCAGTAGACGAACGCTGGGAACGTTTGGGCTCCGGCCGGATATCGTCAGAGCCGGAAGCAGACCTAGAAGCACGGCCACCACTAGCCGGACGAACCGACGCCCGACGCAGAACGGCAGCAGCCTCTACCACAGGAGGAACCGGATCACACACAGCAGAAGGCTCTGCAGCTACCCCAGCACCCAGCATAGCAGGGAACCGAGGCACAGACGCAGGGCCAGGATCCGCAACCGAAGACGAGGAAGCAGACGGCGAAGCTCCACAGGGATCACCAGGAAGGTCCACGGGAGCTGCAGGGTCAGAGTCACGGACAGGAGGAACACCCGACGGCACCGCAATCCCTGGAGGAGGGTCCGCGACAACCAGAGGAACGTCGGGTGATGCTGGGGGGACCTCAGCAGCGAACGGGGCGCTCAACTCCTCACCCCCGGAGTCCTCCTCCAGAGGGAGCGGCAGGAAATCCTCTTCACGGAACAGGTTCACTGGAGCGACCGGATCAGCAGTACACCCGGCAGCCTGATGCCCCAACAAGTCACACCGGAAGCAAGTACGGGGTTGACGGGCATAAAACACCCGCACGTAGTATCCCAACAGCCGGACAGTGGACGGAATGTCCGACTTCAGTCGCATCCCTAGGGTCTGAATGTTGGTCTTCACACCCGAATACAATCCGGACGAAAGTGTGTTCATTCGCACACTGATGACAGAGCCGTACCTCTGGAAGAATCGCCGGAGAAGTGCCTCAGGAAACTCTATGGGAGCGCCATGAACACTGACGTATGTCATAGCTCCACTACGGTCCGAAACTGTCACAGACCCGGTGCCGTCCTGCAGCTGCAAAGTACGGCCCTCGTACCTCCGTAGAAAATCATGATACACCGCCTCACCCACAAACTTGATGATGACACGGTGAGCAGTCACCAGCTCCACACCATAAACGTCCCGAACCGAGACTCGAAGCATGTCACTCAACACCACGTCCACCAGCGGGTAACCAGCACGGCTAGTAAACTCCAAACCTATGGAGTTTAGCCGCACGACAGTCGGAATAGGGCAGCCCATCGTAAACCTGGGACACAAGCCACGTCAGCAGCGACACCCAGGTCCACACTCCTCGCCGGGTCAACAACAACTGCAGCCGCCGGACGGAACAACCGTACCCCACGACAGCTGGAGCAGTTCTCCTCTTACAGAGTGGAGCTGGTAACTGCTCACCGGGTTATTATCAAGTTGGCGGAGGTGGAGGTGTATCGTGCTTTCCTCCGCCGTTATGAGGGGCGTTCCTTGCCGCTGCCGGATGGTGCCGGCTCTGTGACCATTACAGACCGTAGTGGTGCCCTGACCTACGTGAGTGTGCATGGGGCGCCCTTGGAGTTTCCCGAAGTTCTACTCCGGCGTTACTTCCAGCAGTTTGGCGCAGTCGTCAGTGTGCGGGTGCACACGCTGTCATCAGGGAGGTATAAGGGTATGAGGACGAACATTCGTACCCTTGGGATGCGCCTGAGGTCTGACATCCCTTCTTCGGTCCGGCTTCTGGGGTACTACGTCCGGGTATTCTATGCCCGGCAGCCCCGTACCTGCTTTCGGTGTGGCCTGTTGGGGCATCAGGCTGCCGAGTGTTCGGTGGCTGCTGTCGCCCCTGTGAACCTGTTCGAGGAGGATGATTTTCCGCCGCTCCCTGTTGGGGTGGACTCCGTGGGCGAGGATGTTGACGTCCCTTTGACTGCTGTGGCTCCCCCTGCGTCGCCCGGCAGTCCTCCTGAGGGTGCGGCTCCTCCTCCGCCTGTGGATTCTCCCTCTGTGCGTGAGGAGGTGGTGGTGTGTGTGGCGCCGGTCTCGCAGCCTACCCCTTCGCCTCCAACGGATTCTTCACCGGTGCTCGCTCCTGCTCCTCTGCCCGTCCTGCTGTCCTCGAGGGGTCCCTCCCCTACGCGGGCCCCTTCCTTGTCATCTATTGCGCCTGTCGTCTCTCCGACTCCGGTCTCCCCAGTGGATAGAGGCCTTATCCCCCATGTTGTTGCGGATGCCCTTCTGGGCAGTAGTGCGCTCCTGGTTGTGGGGCGCCCCGCCGCTGGCCCTTCTCGGGTGCCTCCTGTGGGGGGCGATATTTCTGATGACCTTCGACCTGTTCCGAAGCGTTCCCGGATTGTGTCGCCCCTCGTGCGTGGGCGGATGAGTGTGCTGCCATGGATGAGGATGCAGTGGCAGGCTCTGAGTTGCCTCCTGTGTTCAGCCCTTCGCCTTCTGCTGTTGGCTCCCCTCCGTGGGAGGCTACCCCTGTGTCATGTTCACAGAAAATGGTACCATCCGTTTTCTATGTGCGGCGGCTGGACGCCACAGAGAGAGGAGGTAAACAAAAGCACAGGACGCCTGCCAAGCTTGGGAGCTCTAGTCATGTAATCGTTTGTAAGTATTAAAGTCAGTAACCAGGAATGACTTTACATCAACCTTACTACCAAGACTATCTCAGCTATATACAGATACCACATTGGCGACGACAATGAACTGGGAACGCAGGTATTTGTTTAACTTCAAACACAAGGAAGGAGCGCATGCTGTCTCGCCCAGAGGAGGAAGGAGAAGCTGTCTGTGAGCACCATACCCGATGCTGTATGCTACCCCATGCTTTGTGCTGACCATTGCTGTGTGCTGACCGTTGCTGTGTGCTGGCCATTGCTGTGTGCTGGCCAATGCTGTGTGCTACCCAAGCTGTGCTGACAAGCTGTGAATAGAGGAATCTGCCGACGCTGTGTACGAAACGACGCTTTGATGCAGTGTACAAAACCCGATGTTTTGGTTACGAAACGACGCTTCGTGCTACAAAATTCTTCACGCTGTGAACCAACTGCTGTGAACCAACTGCTGTACCAACTGCTGCCAACTGCTGTACAACTGCTGACAACTGCTGTACCAACTGCTAACAACTGCTGTGTTGCTGTGAGTAGTAACAACACATGTACACAAGGGCTAGGTAAGAAGTCAGTTGCTGCTGTGTTGTGCACTGTTGTGAACTTTTGCATTAAAATGCTTGTGTGCTTTGCAAAATTAAAGTAATTACAGTGAATTCTTAAATAACATATACAGTGCAGTAAGTGTTATATATTCTGAGGAACATTTAAGTGATAAGTTTAAATTTATTCAGTAAAAATGGCAAATATACCTCAGTTTCCTGCATTTGATCCTGACTGTGACCAGACAAACCTGTCACAGAGGTGGGTCAAATGGCTTAAAAGGTTTGAAAATTTGTTGATAGTTTCTGACATCAAAAGTGCTGAAAGAAAGCGTGCCTTTCTACTTCATTATGCAGGTGATAGAGTTTGTGACATCTTTGATACACTGAAAGACACTGGTGGTGCCAAAGATTATGACACTGCCAAGGCCAAATTAACTGAGCATTTCAAACCAAGGCAAAATACTGCTATGGAAATTATGCATTTCAGGAGAGCAAAACAACTCTCTAATGAAACTGTTGATCAATACCATACACGTCTGCAGGGTTTAGCACCCATTGTGAGTTTGCTGATGTTGACAAAGAAATCAAACAGCAAATAATTGAAACATGCACATCTACACGTCTTCGTCGAAGAGCTCTAGAACTTGTTGATGATGAAAGTTCTCTTACCAAGATACTGGATATGGCTCGTCGAATGGAAGATGCTGCACGTGATGCTCGTGTCATGGAGTGCAGTGCCAACAACGGTTCTGCCACTGTTACTAACAGTCATGAAGTATGTAAGGTTCAGGGAGTACACCATGATCATAGAAGATATCATGCCAAACCTAACATTAAATTGAGCCGAGAACCACATCACAACTGGAGTCATGGAACAAGACTCAAGCAGTCACAACGACTCACATCAGAGGTTGTCAACAATAAATGTTACAATTGTGGAGGAGACTACCCACACCAAGATAATGTTTGTCCTGCACAAGGTAAGAAGTGCTATGAGTGTAGAAAACTAGGTCATTTTGGTGCTATGTGTCGTTCCGCACTAAAGAAACCACAATCAATAAATAAAAGCAATGTACGAGGATCAAGTCATAGGAGTCGAGGTGGCAAACACAATATTGCACCTCAAATCAAGAATGTTAATAATATACAAGACAACATTTCATTACAACCAGTCTCAGATGACAGTGAATGTGATTATATTTATGGAGTACAATCAATCACAGAATGGAATGATCTTCCAAACAACCCAGAGACTATAGTATACATTGCTGGCATTTGTCTCAAAATTCTCATTGACACTGGATCAAACATTGACACCATTGCTGAGTGCCACTATGAAAAATTTAAAAAACAGTTCCCAAAGCTTGAAAACTATAATGGCAAAGCCACTGCCTATGCTTCAAAGGTAGCCTTACCAGTGATTGGAACTTTCACTGCAGAGATTAAGTCAAAGAATGCAATGCTCATTACTACATTCCATGTTGTTAGGAATGCAAAGGAGTCTTTACTCAGTTACAAGACTTCAACCAAATTGGGGCTACTTCAGCTTTCTAATGCTGTAGCAGTGGAATCTGCAAACAATGTTGATGCTATTGTTGCTGAATTTTCTGATCGGTTTAAATCCATAGGTTGTTATACTGATAGCAAGGTACATCTGCATATCAACCCAGATGTAATTCCAGTTGCCCAACCACATCGCCGACAACCATTCCATACTCGCAAGAAAGTCGATGCCGAACTGGATAGGCTGATAGAACTAGATATCATTGAACCGGTAACAGGCCCAACACCATGGGTAAGCCCAATTGTCACTCCACCAAAGCCGAAGAATCCAGATGAGATACGCATTTGTGTAGACATGCGTGTTCCCAACAAGGCAATAATGCGTGAACGCCATCCTACACCCACTGTAGATGATATGATTTACCGCTTGAATGGTGCAACTGTATTCAGCAAGTTAGATTTAAACAAGGGCTATCATCAGCTTGAACTTGATGATGAGAGTCGATTCATCACAACGTTTACGACACATCGAGGTCTGTATAGGTACAAGCGCCTGAGTTTTGGTATTAACAGTGCTGCTGAAGTATTCCAGCACATCATCAGCCAGGTATTGCAAGATATACCTAATGCTGACAACATGTCTGATGACATCATTGTTTATGGCCGTACCCAAGCTGAACACGACAAAGCTCTTCGTGCAACATTGCAACGCTTACGAGAAAAGAATTTGACGCTAAGCCGAGCAAAGTGTGAGTTCAATCAACATAAAATTGAATTCTTTGGACATGTACTTAGTGACAAAGGTCTGTCTCCAGATCCTAAGAAAGTTGCAGATATCAAGAATGCTGCACCTCCTTCAACATCCACTGAAGTACATAGTTTTCTGGGAATGGCAAACTACTGTTCTCGCTTCATTCCAGATTTTGCTACCATTACGAAGCCTCTACGTGAGCTCCTGAAGAAAAATGCATCATGGTACTGGAGCGATGTCGAGCAAAATGCATTTGATGCTGTGAAAGATGCACTAGTAGAAAATGCGACTGCTGCATACTTTGATCCATCAATGGACACTGAGTTAACGGTGGATGCTAGTCCTGTTGGTTTAGGTGCTGTGTTAGCCCAACACAAACCTGGTCAACCAGATTCCAGAGTAGTAATTGCCTATGCCAGCCGTTCTCTCACAGATGTTGAGCAACGATACAGTCAGACAGAGAAGGAAGCTCTTGCTCTTGTATGGGGCTGTGAACACTTCAATGTGTATCTGCTTGGTGCACCCTTTACCACGATAGTCACTGACCACAAACCGTTGGAGACCATCTTCAATAATCCAAAGTCCAAACCACCAGCTCGCATTGAGAGATGGGCTCTTCGTCTGCAACCATACAACTTTACGGTGAAATACAAGCCAGGTGCAGGCAATCCCGCTGATTACATCAGTCGACATCCTGCCAACAGTTTCACCATCACCAAGCATCAGCAAGTTGCCGAGGAATATGTACACTCTGTAACCTGTGATGCAGTCCCTAAGGCTCTCACTCTTGATGAAATCCGTACTGCAACCCTAGAGGACCCAACTCTGCAAGCAACAGTGGATGCATTGACTAAGAAAAAGTTTCCACGCATCCCACCCTCAGGAGTTGACCAAGATGCATTCAAAGCACTTGAACGCATCCAGACAGAATTAAGTGTTACGCAACAACGCGACACCGTGCTGCGAGGTACTCGTATCGTCATTCCAGCTGTTCTCCAGCAACGTGCTCTGAAGCTTGCACATCAAGGACACCAAGGTCTTGTAAGGACCAAACAGCTGCTACGAGAAAAGGTGTGGTTTCCTGGCATTGATCGTCAAGCTAAGGACATGCATGATGCCTGTGTCCCTTGCCAAGCTGCAGTGGATACTTCAAGACCAACACCTCTACAACCTTCACCACTACCTGCTGCACCATGGATGGAAGTATCGATGGATTTCTGTGGACCGCTACCAACTGGAGAGTACTTGATGGTAGTCATTGATGATCACTCACGTTATCCAGAAGTAGAAATCATCACTTCCACATCTGCAAAGGCTGTCATCCCGAAACTCGACAAGATCTTTTCAAACTTTGGCATTCCTGAAGTTGTCAAGACGGACAATGGACCGCCATTTAATGGACAAGACTTTGTCAACTTTGCTGAGCATATTGGATTCAAACACCGCCGTGTGATGCCACTACATCCTCAAGCAAATGGAGAAGTCGAGAGATTCATGCAACCTCTCATGAAAGCTGTACGCTGTGCTCATGCCGAAGGACGATCCTGGAAACAAGCTATGTATGCTTTTCTCAGGAACTACCGTGCAACACCGCATGGAACACTGGGCAAGTCGCCTGGCGAACTTTTATTTGGACGTCCTATGAGAATCGCACTACCTGTCATGCCAGCCAAAGTAACGGATAAACGTCTCGCTCAGAAGGATGCACTAGCCAAGGGCAAAATGAAAATTGCTCATGATCAACGTGCAAAGGAACAATTCATAAAGGTTGGAGATACTGTTCTCGTTAAAAAGAAAAAAGAGGGAAAGTTAGATATGCCGTATGATACAAAACCATATAAAGTGATTAGTGTAAAAGGAACTATGGTAACAGCGAGTAATAGAGATCATAGTATAACACGTAATATGGCTTATTTCAAAGTGATTCCAACTAGTGTAGAAAATGATGAAGTGCAAAGTCGTGCAAAAGAAAAAGAAAAAATGAGTTATAACTCGATAAACAATTCATCGAGGGATATTCTTGTACTTAAGGACTCTCGTCCAAAACGTCATGTTAAACGCCCTACACGATATGATGATTAATTGTGTTCCTATGTAATGCAAAGTATTTACTTGTTATGCTAAACTAAATTTAATATTGTTTGAATAATGCAGATCTCTCATTCAATATTTTGTAACTTTGTATTACAGTTTCTTTCATGTTTGTTTAACATTGCATATGTATTTTTAACATTGAAATCCTTTGTGGTAAAGTTGTTTAAATTCTTTGTGTGTTTAATTAATGTTAAATGTATGCAATATCTCTTGATATGTTAATAACTTACTTTGTGTCAATAACTTTGCTTTGTGCTACAAGCATGGTAGACATCCTGTATTCATTCTTTTTAAAGAAAAGGAGGGATGTCATGTTCACAGAAAATGGTACCATCCGTTTTCTATGTGCGGCGGCTGGACGCCACGGAGAGAGGAGGTAAACAAAAGCACAGGACGCCTGCCAAGCTTGGGAGCTCTAGTCATGTAATCGTTTATAAGTATTAAAGTCAGTAACCAGGAATGACTTTACATCAACCTTACTACCAAGACTATCTCAGCTATATACAGATACCACACCCTGGTGACAGAGACCTCGTCGTGATATTGAAGAAGGATGAGCGTCGGAGGGCCTCTGCTCCTGTTCATGGGAGAGGGGGCCCCGGTGCGTCTGCGGGTTCCCCCTGTGCGCAGCCCTGTGAGCCGCCTCGTGCGTTTTCCGGTGCGCTTCCCGATGCTCGGCCCCCTGGGGAGGTGCCCCTCCCTCTCTTATCGCCCGCCGAGGTAGTGTTGGACGACTCGAATTCCTTGGCGGTCAATTATGATGTCCGGGTGCGTCCTGTCCCGTGTGACCCTTCTACCATTTGGATCCCTCAGGTGAAGAAATTTTTTAGTGGGGTGCCGGATTTCATGATTCGGCCGTGTGACTCTCCTGGCCGTCTGGTACCTGATATTCTGATGGCGGTTTGGGAGGCTTATTGCCTGCGCTTTCCGGTGCAGGAGTACCCTGATAAATATGTGTAGTCCTTGGGGTTGGGGGTGTTTCTGTGCTTCTGTCTTTATGCCTGGGTGTGTATGACTGGCTATGTTTGTGCCTGCGTTTGTGTGTGCGTAGGTGTTTATTCCTGGCTCCTGCGTGTGCTTGTTAGGTGTTGTTTGTTTACTGTGTTTTTTTTCTTTCATGTTTCTTATTGTGTTTTTGCCTCTGTGCTTGGGGTTTGCATGGCCTCATGTTTTATGTCCAAATGTGTGCCTGTGTTTGGGTGGTTATGGGTGTGGTAAATTTTCATGTTATTTATGCTTTGTTTCTTGTTTTTTGTGTGTGTTTTTCCTTTGTTATGTATCCAGTGCCCGGTTTGGGGTTTCTTGTTTTGTATCATGATTCCTTCACTTTCGGATTTCTGTATGTTTAGTCTGTTCATGTGTTCATGGTGTGTTCCCTTGCTATGTTTTCCCTGTATGTTTCCCCTGATTGTCTTCATGTACTGTTATTGTGCTTTTTCTGTTATGTACTTGGGATCCTTTATAACAAAAAAAAAAAATTAAACCGTATGTGCTTGTGTTTGGGTGGTTGGGCTGGTTATGGTTGTATTAGCTTTTTGTATTTCTGCCCTTATTATTCTGGGTGTAGCTGTGTTTTATGTTATTTATGTTATTTCTTTCTTGTGTTATATTTCTTTGTGATATTCTGTTTTTGTTATGTATCCAGTGCCCGTTTCGGGGTTTCCTGTTATGTACCATGTTTCCTTCACTTTTGGGCATTGTTATGTGATGTTTTTCATGTGTTCATGGTTTATTACCTTGTTATGTTTCCCCTGTATGTCTTCCTGTATTGTTCTGCATTTGTCTGTTTTGTATTTGGGTTTCTTTTATAAATAAATAAAAAAAAAAAACTTGACTAAATGTTAAGGGTCTAGGGAACACAGCCAGGTTCCTACAGAAAAATAGAATCAAACTGGCTGACAGCAAGATAACGTCTGACTACATCACCGATGTAGGTCTATTAGTAAGGGCAGACTATTATTATCAGTTCATTACTGGAACAACAAGACAACAGGGAATGACCCTGTTAAGGTCAGCAAGAGGCTACTTACTTACAGGTAGAATCTTAAACCTGAAGAAATCTATGCCATCTGATAACCAATACTAATCAGACAAGATTGAGTCTGGTAAAATTAATATTAACCCTCAAACCGTGAGGGGTCCAAATGGCTTTAACACCCACAGGAGCAAAAAAAACAAAAAAACTTTCGTCTTTTAAAAGTGTTTTTTTGTGTTCCCTGATCACGGAAAAAATAACAAAAAAATCGTAGGTGGCATATTTTAGCCGCAATAGAGTAGGGAAGTCTGACAAGAAAGGGGCATTTTTTTTTATTATTATTTTCTACCACAGACGTGGCCACACATTTACAATGCTATCCAGCATATATACATTTTCTTCTGTCCTCCATGGACCGGGTTAGAGATCAGTTAAACATATAGTTCAGGGATTTATTGAACAATCAACCACAGAGAGTGATTCGGTACTTTTAAAATGCTAAGCTAACCTACATACGGAAATACATAGATACACAGATTTACGAATGCCCTACATAAAGTGTTCGAAGTATCATTAATGTGCATTTACAAAGGTAAAATGCAATTCTGATCAGCTTCCATAAGTACTTTATACACATACATATACATACACACACATATATACGTACATATACATATATACATGCATATACACACACACACATGCATTCACATACATTTGTATCTTTTACTCTGACAGGGTGAGATAGCTGATAGAGAAACTAGTGTGAAATTAAGCATTTAATCACTGAAGGTGATTAAGGTGCTTTTACAAGCTCAGGTTATATAGTTACATCACATACTACATTGTATAATTGATACATTACATGGGCAATCTTGGGTACAAGTCCAATATATCAAGTGTTCCAGTACTCATATAGTAATTACACAGTTCAGCATACCTTAGCCCAGGGGGGCGAAAGTCAGTCAATATGGGACATTCTACAATATAATGTTAAAGAGAGTGCATGTTTTCTCTTTCACAAAGTTGACACATTGTGTACTCGACATTTGGGTTTTGAGAAAGCTACCAGATACGTCTATATCCCAGGCGTATTCTGGCCACTATAACATCACATTGCCGGGTTCTTGTTCTATTAGTTCCATATGTGAATGTCTCCTCACGATATCTATCATAATATTTAATGCTACAACTTTCAGGTCTTTGTGAATTTGTTAGGTCGGTGAGATCTTCATTAGATATTTGTTTAAGTATTCTCTTTGTCACTGCTAATGAAACACCCATATCAATTTCTACCACTGGTTTTCTACAGGCTGTCTTTGCAAGCATATCAACAGTGTCATGCCTTGAGATGCCAACATGTGATGGTATCCATAGGAATTTAATTTCAAATCCGTTTTCTTTAGCAGCTAAAACATTCATTCGAATATCACTGACTATTTTATGGGTGTCACTACCTATGTGCGTTCAATGCCAGGCGTGCACTCTGCGAGTCACAGTATATAAGTCCACTGCCTTTGTCTTTTAAAATTCAGTGGCAAGGTATATGCCTGCAAGTTCGGTTTGAGTTGTACTTGCCCAGTCATTGACGCGCTTCATTGCCGTATGTACGAGAGAAGATTGTTCAAATATAGTGCATGCACATCCGGTACATCGTCCACCTTCTTCTACAGAGCCGTCGGTATAGCACTGATACACATCGTTACCCATACTCTGAGTACTTTCAGTGATGCTTTTCAGTGTTAACTGTTTTAATAATGTAGAGTGCACACTATCTTTCTTGGGCGCATTTACAAAATCAACTGATAGATCCCAGTTATCCCATGGAGTATATTGGTTGATTAATCATTAATTGAGTTGGGTACATATTTAATATTTTGATGGAGTTGGCTACCGTGTAGAACCAAAATACATAATCAGATTTCGTTCTTCTTCTATAACCTCAGGTGAGTGCAGCATATTAGAAAGTTTAGCTTGAAACTTAATGTGTTGCCTAGATCTACTCAATGCCTTCACGCCGAAAACTGTGCTAATAGACAAAATTCTCTCACTTATGGTAGGTAATTTTAACTGTGCTCTCATATTAACTATTCTCGTGGACTTTGGAGCTCCAAGGATGAGACGCATAGCTTCATTTTGCAAGGTTTCAAGAGATTTCAGCTCTTTTTCAGTATACAGTGTAAGATGTAGAGCATTGTAGTCAATCACAGAGCGTATAAATGACACATAAAACATTCTAGCAAGTCTCACGTTAATTCCATGATTGACACCAACAAGGACCCGCAAGGCTTTAATTTCTCCCACATTCTCCTCTTGAGAGAAGAAAGGTACCCAGGGTCGTTAATGGGGACACCAAGGTATCTGTAAGACTCGCAGTTCTCAAGTGCTCGCCTATCTATATGATAATTGGGTGGTGGAATACCACATGTAATGAGGGCACGAGTTTTCTGTACAGAGATAAGGAGGCCACATTCCTCAGCTCTAGTAGCAAAAGCATCGAGCAGAACTTGCATTCTAGGCTCGGAGGCAGCCTGTAAACATATATCATCAGCATAACAAATGACAGTGTCTTCATTATTAGTTGGAAGATCTTTAATAAGTTTATGCATCAGAACGTTGAACAACAAGGGGCTGAGGACCCCTCCTTGTGGAGTTCCCAGTTCAAAGTGTTCGCTCTGTGCTTTTAACACCATTAAACAAAACATATGCTGTTCGATTAGACAAATAGCCCTTTATCCATTTCAGTAATTTTCCTTGTATTACCAGCTCGGCAAGCTGTTCAAGTATGATTTCCCTGTTTGCTGTATCAAAAGCTGCTGCTAGGTCGATGAAGACTGTTTGAGGGGAAGCTTCAATATGTGCGAAGTATTCAGCAAAACAGTGTTGTGTACTGAGCCCAGGAATGAATCCAAACAGTTGAGGTGACAGGTGCCCCTGTATACGATACACGAGTCGGTTAAGGACGATGCGTTCAAGCACTTTACAGACACACGATGTTAGAGATATGGATCTATAATTATCTGAGTGTGGTTTGGGGATGGGAACAATGACACTCTGTGTCCAAGCATCAGGTAATACTCCTTCACTTAAACTCATTCTGTACAACACTAATAGTGGATTACCTGGTACGTGTGAGACTAATCTCAGTAAACTGTAAGTAATACCGTCCTCTCCAGGAGCAGTTGATTTGCCTATCTTTAGTGCATGATTTAATTCCCATTCAGTTACATCATTAAGGTCCGACACGTCGATAGCTGTACAAGCAAGATTGATGGTTCGTTGTCTGTTGGGGCGTGTGTCATTATGTTTGCGCTGTATGTTAATTGGGAGTGAGCTGTAGCTTGATGTTAGTGCCCATTGATCAAGGAGAATGTTTGCTTGTTCTAGTGGGCTGTGGTACAGTGGTTTGGTTGGGCTGCTTCTAGAGATTTTCGTATCTTTTCCCAAACTTCAACAAGTGTTGTTTGCTCATTTATACTTTTTTTTTTAATTTTACATGTGAACATGCGAATAATACAAGAAAATTAATACAATAAAACAATAAACCAAGAAAAAACAATCAGAACAAAAAAAAATACAAAATCACAAACAAGAAAAACAAATACACTAAATACACCAAATTCACCAAATACCGGCCTGAAGGGTCGACAACAAAAACAAAACAATGAAATAAAACACAACGGAACACAGGAAAAAGAAACAATAATACCGGACAGGTGGGGAACGGAATAAAAGAATACAACAAAACAAAGGTCATGAGAACAAACACAACACCGGCCTGAAGGGCGCACAATAGGTACAACACAGTGCAAAACAACCCATAGGTCCAATCACACACCAAAACACACAGCATGCACACAGACTACTCAAAATGTTCATACTTGTCCGGCCACTCCGCCACCGGGAAGTGAACACAATACGCCTCCCAGAGTAACATGATATTAGCCGGAACAGGGCGATCATTTACCGTACGGGGATCAGGCATCGACTCTGGCACACCCACACCAAAAAACCCGAGCCCGCGGAACCCATATGGAAGAAGGGCACCACGGAACAGGATGCACGCGGTCAACAATGTCAAACTGCAAAGGATTCTGAGCATCATGCGCCACGCCGGAGGCCAAGACAAGAGGGAGGGGCTCCTTCCCACGGGGCCGGGCAATGGGCAGCGCACTAGGAGCCTCCTCGGCTGCCTCATAGGGCTCCACGTCAACCGCCGGACGGTGCACCTGCTGGGACCCCCCTCGCTTAGCATCTTTCTTTAGCACCAGCTTGAGGCCTCGGCTCGCATCAGAACCCTCACCATCCACGTCCGTAGGAGCAGCCACCTTCCACTGCGGAGAACCTTCTGCGGAGAAAGAACAGGAGGTAAATCATATGCACA
>WNGS01150510.1:0-34842 GCA_020271785.1 Procambarus virginalis
TCTAGTATCGGGCCCTGCGAAAGGAAGATGGAACTTTCACCGATGACAACAAAGAAATGAGCGAGCTACTGAGGAAGCAATACGACTCTGTCTTCATTGAGCCATTAAACGCACTAAAGATCGATAACCCAATGAAATTTTTCATGGATATGATACCAACATCAAATCATATATCAGACGTCACCCTATCCCCACTGGATTTTGAAGAAGCCATAAACAGTATGCCTATGCACTCCGCACCAGGCCCGGATTCTTGGAACTCCATATTCATCAAGAACTGTAAAAAACCACTATCGCAGGCCCTTCACATTCTGTGGAGACAAAGCCTAGATACTGGCGTTATTCCTGATATACTAAAAACAGCAGAGATAGCACCACTTCATAAAGGAGGAAATAAGGCAGAGGCAAAAAATTACAGACCGATAGCACTAACATCGCACATCATAAAAATTTTTGAGAGAGTGCTAAGAAGTAAGATCACAAAATACATGGAATCACAGCATCTCCATAACCCCGGACAACATGGTTTCAGAACAGGGCGCTCTTGCCTGTCGCAGTTGCTGGACCACTATGATATGGCATTAGATGCTATGGAAGACAAACAAAGCGCTGATGTAATTTACACAGATTTCGCAAAAGCTTTTGATAAATGTGACCATGGTGTTATTGCCCATAAAATGCGCTCAAAAGGAATTACCGGAAAAGTAGGCAGATGGATCTACAATTTCCTGACCAACAGAACCCAATGTGTAATAGTCAACAAAATAAAATCCAACCCGTCAACCGTTAAGAGCTCAGTCCCCCAGGGTACTGTGCTTGCTCCAGTACTTTTTCTCATCATCATATCGGACATAGACAAGAGCACAACCTATAGCACTGTATCATCCTTTGCAGATGACACTAGGATCTTCATGAGAGTAGGCAACATAGAGGACACGGCGAACCTCCAGTCAGATGTAGATCAGGTCTTTCTATGGGCTACAGAAAATAATATGGTGTTTAACGAAGACAAGTTCCAGCTCATGCGCTATGGAAAAAATGAAAATATAAAAACGGAAACCACGTACAAAACTCAGGCAAATCATAACATAGCACGAAAAGGCAATGTAAAGAATTTGGGTGTACTCATGTCGGAAGGCCTTACCTTTAAAGAACACAATAAAGTAGCCGTCACAACTGCAAAAAAATGACAGGTTGGATAACAAGAACTTTTCACACTAGAGATGCTATACCGATGATGACACTTTTCAAAACGCTTGTGCTCTCTAGAGTGGAGTACTGCTGCACAATGACAGCCCCTTTCACTGCTGGAGAAATTGCTGACCTGGAGAGCGTGCAGAGGTCCTTTACTGCTAGAATCCACTCGGTAAAACATCTAAACTATTGGGACCGACTTAAGAGCCTAAATCTGTATTCCCTTGAGCGCAGGCAGGAGAGATACATAATAATTTACACGTGGAAAATATAAGAGGGGCTGGTCCCAGACCTGCACACAGAAATAACATCACATGAGACCAGAAGACATGGCAGGATGTGCAGAATACCCCCGTTGAAAAGCAGAGGTGCAACTGGTACTCTGAGAGAGAACTCTATCAACATCATGGGCCCGAGACTGTTCAACACGCTCCCTCTACACATAAGGGGCATAACTGGCAAACCCCTCACAGTGTTCAAGAGAGAACTGGATAAGCACCTCCAAAGGATACCTGATCAACCAGGCTGTGACTCATACGTCAGGCTGCGAGCAGCCGCGTCCAACAGCCTGGTTGATCAGTCCAGCAACCAGGAGGCCTGGTCGATAACCGGGCCGCGGTGACGATAAGCCCCGGAAGCACCTCAAGGTATCCTCAAGGTAAGGTATGCGTCTTGACATTCGGACACGTGTGTAGGGTTAGGGAAGTCAGCAGCGGGCCACGAGCCAGGATTAGCAGTGCGCCTCACAGCAGTGCGATTGAATGGGGTTAGCGAATCTTGGGGATGTGGGGGGCTGATACGTTTAAGGATTAGTTAGTAAGTTAGGCTGTTAAGATTTATTGGGTAAGGAGACCGGTCCCAGTTGATTGGACTGGGTACCTTACTCGACCCATTGCAATTGATTCAGAGGTTTTGGGAGCAACCATACTCTCAATAGCAGTTCCTTGTGGGCTGTCTGGGCGGATTTATCTGTGGGACGCCAGGAGATTTATCCGAGGGCGTTGTTAGATGACCCAAAACGGAAGGAAAAAGGTTAAATCCGTGAAGGGGGTTGCGGCTTCCAAGGGACGGGCTAGTATTCTACTTAGCAGCGATTCAACGACTAAGTGATCGCACACTTAGTGGAGGTTGAGTCGTATCTAGTCATAATTGTTGCTGAAAGCTGCGTGCGGCTCTGTTGGAACCTAGATGGTCGAGACCCCTAGGCTAAGCGCGGTACAGCGAGCCGGTAGGAGTGATTATAGGATTAAGGCGAGTGAAGCTTCGAATTAAGTATAATTACATTTATATAACATATTTCCTCGTATTTGTTTCTAGATATTAAAATTTTCCCCTAAATTCAGTCCCCTGTTATAAATTTTTCCCAAGTGTTCAGTATTTTTCCTTGTACATTAGGCTAAATCCGTAAAGTTGTTATTTCGATCTCTATTGAAATTAGTCTAAATCAGAGGCATGTTTTCTAGAGCGTATTTAATCCTCTGGACTTAGGACTATATGTCGGTCACTATCGTTAAAGTGAGTGAGTTTATGTTAAGTGTTAGTGGTTTTCGTTGTGAATGTTTGATAGAATTCGTGGAATTATTTCTAAGTGTATGTGTGGATAGATTTTCGGCTAAGTCAACGTCGGAAAGTCGTTAACTGTGATTAATTTGTATTTGCGGATCACGTGTATGATCTGGGCATCATTAGGATTCCCCAGTCGATGTGAGTGATATTTTTCTAGTTTTTACTAGTAAGACGGTAGAGTTTGCGTTTTGTAGACATAGAAAATTTTTGGTGGAAACATAGGTGGAAAAATTTCTAAGTCCAGCTTGGGCTAGAATCTGACTTTTTGGCGAAAATCAAATTTTCATGTATTACAGTATTACTCTCTAGTGCGCGCAAGTGACGTAATTCTGATCCTAAGCATTAGACAGTGATAATTACATTTTTGCCGAATTTGGTTATTTTTCGAGAAAATCGTGTTGTGATTTTTTGTCAGAGTTCAGTTGAGGTGAAAACCTCGGATTTTGCCGGAAAATCAAATTAATGAGTGTTGAGACTGCTCGAAGTGTCAGTATTGTTCTGTGTACATCGCCGGTATTAAATAATAGCGTATTTATATCTGTGAACGAAAAACCCATTTTTGGCGAATTAAGGGAGTTTTGCAATATTTGGGTGATAGATTATTTTTTCCGGGTGCAGAAAATTTGTCAGAGTCCAGCGTTGAGTAAAAATGCAGTCTTCGGTGAAAATTCAATTTAATTAAACAAATACATGTCCTGGGTGTCTATATTAATTGCTAGAGCGGTTTAATTAACTTAAAACTAGTTATTTTCCTTCAGAATAAAAATTTGGATTTTTTAAGCGTTTAAGCGAAAAAGCACGGGACTTGTGTTTTTTTTCAGCGCAGCTGGTCCCGCTCCATCAGTTATCAGTGGCCACGCTGTTCACTTCAAGTGCGTCTTGTTTACAAGTACAGTAAATATTATTTATTAATCCATGACGAGTGCTGCGCATTAATTACTTTATCATTTTAATTGTTTTTATATAAATTAGATTCTTTAATTTTTTTAACGTAAAATGACTTAGTTTTTCAGTAATATAACTTCGGATTTGTTCGCGATAATACACGAGTGCGGGGCAGACGCTCATTCATTAGTTTCACTTCAGCGATTCTCTCGATTAATCGTTGTATTTCCTTTTGGGAATTTAGTTAGTTTTCTCTTTTGGAAAAGAGCTGTGATTTTTTTTGTTTTATTTGTGTAAGGCCTCGGTTCTAGTGAGAACCTGGGTAGAGGGTGATTAAATGGTAGTTACGAGAGGCATGGCGCACCAGGAAGTTCAGGGAATGTTTAACCCAGGCAGGGACCAGTCAGTAGGGACCAGGGGGAGTGAAAGCTTAGAGGAGAGCACCTCTTCCGAAACTACAGGGAATCTGGTGGACCGCTCAGGTAGCCTAGCTGACGTCACAGGTGGATTCAGTGGGACTGAGGCGACGGTGTCACGAGTTCTGCATAGGACTGGACAGTCGAGGGTATCTTCACATTCCAGTACAGACACGGTTATAGACATGAGTGTAGAATCATTCGAGGATTCGTCCCAAGAGTGGGGGGGTGCCGTCTTGGGTTCCCCCACAGACAACATCAACACCAAACCAGCAGGGGATACAGGGTGCTGGACAGGGGGCGTCAGTTAGCATGGTAGGACGTCCCACTTCGTTCAGTAGGGAACATGACCAGCAACCTGTTCAACTGGAACATGAACCACACCAACAGCAGGAACTACCTCACATAACACCAATACCACAACACACACTTACACCTCACCCATCACTACAACAACCCCAACCCCACCTCCTATACCAACCCCAACCTCAACTCCTATACCAACCCCAATCCCAACCTCAACTCCTATACCAACACTTTCCCCAACCCCAGGCCACTCCATACCTACTCTAACCCCAGGCCGCCCTCACCATACCCCAATCTTTTCCCCAACCCCAGGCCACTCCATACCTACTCTAACCGCAGGCCGCCCACACCATACCCAACCTTTTCCCCAACCCCAGGCCTCCCACACCATACCCCCAACCTCAGGCGACCCAACCCAACCCCAACCTCAGGCGACCCAACCCCAACCCCAACCTCAATCCATACCCAAACCCCAGGCCGCCCACACCATACCTCAACCCCAACCCCATCCTCAACATCTACACCAACCCCAGAGGCCACCCGCTTCCAGTAGTCTCGCGTCACACACACCGGGAATTATGTGTCTGATTCCCAAGATGCCTCTGCCGACACTCAGAAGTACGGAGTTGCCGTCTAATAATGTGGAACGCCACCACCGAGTGGAAGACTGGGTTTGGCAGATTAGTGCGATGCTGGAGGCTGTCCGTAATGATAGTTTCAAGATTACTCTCGCTATGGGGGCTTGCGTGGACGTAGCCGGGCCACTGGCGAGATTGACGGAGTTTCGGCACCTGACGACATGGCTTCAGTTTGTCAAATCGATTAGGGACAGGTTTAAGGAAAAGGTATCGGCAGATGAAGCTCAGATTTACCTGCAGTCACTTAAGAAGGATGACCGCAGCACCATCAAAGATTTCGGGACGCTGTTAATGACTAGGGTTGACGATCTTACTAGGGAGCTGGGGTTCAATTCGAGTCAGGCAGAGCGATTAGCCAAACAATTGTTCTGCAGAGCGTTACCTTCTGCTATGGGGCCATTTTTATCTGCGGAGGGAGCGTTATTGAGTTTTAAGAACTAGTCCAACATGCCGCCACAGTCTTAGATATAGAGATGTGCACGGAAAAGACTGGGGCTCAGTCGTCCCCATATGTTGAGGCATTAAGCAAAGGCGAGGGGAGACAGACGAGTAACTGTGGCGCGGGTTCGTCAGGCAGGAGGCAGACCACAGCTGCACATTCGAGCCTGCGCTGAGTACCAACAGCGACCCGCGGACGTGTCAAGACATCAAGATATCAAGGCTGCCGTGTGACCTGTGATTGATATGAAGACGTGTGGACTGTCGGGAGCCAGGTCAATGGTCGAAGTGACAATATTCTACATCTGTCACTTGGCCCTCCAATCTACTACACTGTCGTCTTTCAAGAGTACCGGATAGGTGTACAAGAGGACCAGGTATCGATATCTATGCCTGGAAAAAGCAAGATCGACACCATCATCGTCAGCGACTACATTCAGCGTCCATCAGCATCGATTTCTTAAAATACTCAATATGAACATTTGGTGCAAAAGATAAAGTTGGCTCTGAACACCTGTATAAAGAAAATTAAAGACACTTGTGTTTAAATGTTGGAAAAACAGACTTAGAATCACATTACTATGTTTAAATGTTGAAAAACAGATTGAAAATAAATAGTCTGGTATAATAATATTTGAAAATTCTACTCTATAAATTGGTCAGTAATTAAAATCAAAGCCCCTGTGTGATTGTCTTAAGCCCAGAACACACGGTCATTGAAAATTATGTTGTATTATTTTTTTTTTCAAAATTTTTGAACACAGGAGAGGCGGACCAATAAAGACATTGACACTCTTAAAGTGAGTGTGGACAGTTAGCTGTACAGTCAGCTGAAACCTGTTACATAGTTCTAGAATTTTTTTTATATATTTTGGATGTATGTAATAAATGCTAGGCGTGTTTTATTAGAATATCATGGTTGACATTGATTGGGGAGTGGATAGTACATGGATGTGAACTTAGTAGAGTTCAGTGGTACGCTACCGGATGACTGAAAGTTCAGTCTGTAGATATAAGTTTTTATGTCTAATGTTGAGCATGGTGTGTCCGGCTCTAGGGGACACATGAGGTTGGCTAGTGAAGAGCCAAGGAATTTTAAATGCTATCTTTGCTGTTAGATTAAGGATGTTTTATTTAGCTATGTCAGTAAGTATAGGATGTATGTTTCCTGATGTTGGAGGATTGCTGCCAGTTGACAGCCGAGACATTGATGAATTTGAACATGTTTATTGTGATGTTGCTGGACAATCTGGTGATTGTCAATTTCTTAGTTAGGTTAGCTTTTGTTTGTGGCATGAGTTTGAGTTTATTGAGGATTTGGATACTAAACCTCGTTACTTTTGAAAGGAAAATTAACAAGGTTTAGTAAGTTGCTTCTCTGGGGGGGGGGGGGTTGTAACAACTGGGTTGTTGTAGGAATTATCCAGTATGTTCTCTCTCAGACATGGGAGTTTGGGAAGTTGGAGTCACGTTGTAGTGATCTTACTCTGGGGCATCCCCTGGGAATTAGCGGTCTAGGGTCACAAGATGGCTGGCGCCTTTGTCTCATAGTAACATATAATGAATTATTTTACAGAATTCAGTAATTTAAGAGAAATTAGTCATCATTCATGTTTTATTCATACATATTCAATAATATTTCTGTTTATATTATCAAGAGTATCCTAAATTGTCAGGATAATGAGTAAGTCACCATCAGTGACGTCACTAGCGGGGCTAGTCTTGGCCGCGGAACCATTTGGCCGACCTTAGGTCACAAGGGGCACCAAAGCTCCATATTTTTGGTATTTCTCAAAGGTTGAATAGCCATTTTGTAATCGGAAATAGCTCTTCCCTAATTTGCCTGTGTAATTACCTTCAGGTTAAAAGAGTCCAACCATCTGGGTCGTTCAGTACAACAGAGATTAGTTGTTCAACTTAAACCCTGTGAGTAAACTTAGTAAGCCAGGCGTAGGGATACCCATCTGGGCGTCTGTGTTGAGCAGAGCGAGGGAAGATCAGTGTGGAGAAGGCAACTGCTCGGGAAGGTGACCTCTCCATCTCGCCTCGATACCAGCACAACACCAGCTGGTCAGCTATAAGAGGTAGTGTTGCTACAAGTTTGGTATAGGTAATTAATTCATCTCATGACTTAAGACAGGGAGTGTTCAGCCAGGGAGTGCTTTGAATGCCGAGTTTCAGCCAGGGAGTGCCGAGTTTCGTTGGGCTGCGGAGCCTAACACAGATTAAGAATTCAGTATCCCTTTGATTGTTAATATTTCAACACTTAACGTAGATTCATCCCTCCCATCCTAACTAGCTGGGGATCAAGCCCCAATGTTTACTGAGAGCATAATCGATCCAGACCTCGGTTATTGCTCTCCAGAGTTAATGGTCTGGTGGTGGCAGCGTAAGGAGATTCTAGGGTTTGCTAGGGGTCTGGGTCCACGTCATAACAGCTGTAGAATCTTAACCGGTGAAAATGGTTAAGACCACGAGTAGGGAGAAAAGTGCCGTCCCATACCACCTATGTATGGAAATCAGATAAGGAAATCAGAAGCGGAGTGCCACATAGAGCCAGTCCATATTAGGTCATCCAGGGGGTGAGTAGTAGCGGTCGAGAAAACGGTTGGAAAACTGGAGGTAACTGTTGTATATACTGGTATGAATATGTTCATTTATACAGTAGTAGTATGACAGTATATTTAAGTAAAAAATTAATTTATTGTATAATAAACTCGGGTGAGAGCCAGCCACACCCCCCTCATTCCTTCTATGGGCCAGGTGTAACAAAAAAACAGTTTTGTCTGAGTAGGGGTGGTCCCCCACCCTCCCTCGTACTGGGCGACCTTGGGTGAACCGTAAGAGGGACAACGCCCTCCTGCTATCCCCCCCCCCTTCTTCACACACACACACTCACACTCATACAGTATTTAGGGATATATAATCGAACAAGACTGAACAATCCCTCCAGGGCTATATACATATATATGTTCAGACCCATATCGTACTTGGTGACCTTGGGTGGTCGGTCGTACCCTTCCTTGCACCTAATGGTCTTGACTTCACCCGGTGGACTCGTGTGGGTTCTTATATAAGAGTATTTAAGGAGTATTAAAAATCAAAGAATGTATTAATGCTTTATTAGGTAAAATCACAACAATGATGTATAAGAAGTTAATTATAATAGTTAATAATTGTAGTTATGGATCCCTCACTCTTATTCCTCACTCCCCCCCACCTCCCCATCCTCATCTGAGTAGAATTCTGATGTCTCCCCGTCTGTGGTGAGTGGGGGAAGGCCTTGACCCCCACCCCCCTCTCTTGGGGGTGTGGGGTGAGTTGGGTGGTGGCCTTTTGGATGAGTTTCTCCCCCAGTCACATCTGAAGTGTTCTGGAAAGAGATGTGGAAAATAATTTATGCTGGATAAAAGGGTTTTTATAGCATTATATGTTTTTATTAGAAAAATATTCTATTTCCTTCTAAGAACAGCTAGTACATACCTCTCTCCCTGCAGGGGCGACCTTGAGTCCTCTACAGCAGGTATTGTCAATTAGAGTACGTAACAGCATCTTGGTTGGGGCAGACCTCCCTTGTAGAATTACTACTTTACAAAAGTGGACTGGTCCCAAGAATTGTACTGGGGGGGGGGGAATAAGGATGTAAAATAGAGGATGTACAAACTTTTTATTGTGGGAAAAAAATAAATCTTTACCAGAAAGTGAGGGTAATACTAACCAGGACCCTCAAGGACTTCAATCTTCCCTGTAGTTTTTTTGGGGGAGACACCTTCCATTGTAGGATGTTTGAGGTTGTTTGTCTTCTGGGGAGGTTGTGGGTGGGAGGGATTTTTATAGACCATACTCCCTATTAGGTAGGTTGCCTAGCTAACAAAAATATTCTCTACACCACCTATAAGAACCAACCCCAACACCCCTACAAAATGTCCTAACACAATGTTGTTTCATAGGAAAATATCGTCTCGCATAAGCGAGGGCTCGCTTATCGTTTAATTTTAAAGTAACGCTGGAAAATACTTTATGAAAGTAATGTACTGATGAAGGCAACCCCAGATGACTTATTCTGTGAACAAACATGATGCAATAGAGCCCACAAGCGAGAGTAAAATCGCTTTGGAGTCTGTACCACATCCCATACACCTCTGTTATTTTGTTAGTTTTAATAAATCATTGAAAATAATGGCCGTAAGTAACCACCGACATTGCATAACTATCGAAAAAAAACATTCGACGTTTAACTTTTTCAGCATAAATAGCTACCCAATGGCCCATAGCTAATCTACTGTGTGATGGTAAAATATTACTTATGAAGACGATAGGTTTTCTTGACGAGATATTTAAATATTCTATCTCGTCTGCGTTATAACACCCCAGGTTATACCAGCTCAATCCCCTAGATTATTTTTTAAATTAATATTTATATCATAACAATTCATTATGTTTTTTAAGCTCGCACGTCACATAGAACAGTTCTTTGTCCGTCAATGGATAGTACTCCTGTCGTTTCCCCAAACAGTAAAACCAGTCTGTTATATGTAACACCACTACCAAATTCAAGCTCCATACGCAAGTTGCCAGATTTCTCCACAGGGAGGGAATCTTTTGTTTGAATGGTGCTTAAGTCAAAGGCGAATATTGATCTCCCCTTATTAAAAGTGTCATAGCCTAGTAGCGAATCACGCTCTAACCCTAATGTCTTCAAAGTTTCGTAATAAAGGCGGGAGTAATGGTTGTCGAAATCACCTCCAATTCGGTAAATTGCATTATTGTTTAAATACATAGCAATATTTTTCAGCTTTGCATTTTCAAAATATAATCCATTACCTTGGTGGAGACCGGCGAAATAATTCATTGCTACAACTACCATATATATCTTTTGAGGGATTACTTGCGCCCAAGGCTGATCAATTAAGAGGCTGGTTTGATTCCCCGCCAGGACATATGTTTTAGAAATGGTTCTATTGAAAGTATAAGTTATGGGGTCAGGAGATGCTAACAGTGAGCTGTTTAAGGCAAGGTAGGCACTCGGGTAGGGGAAAACCCGTTACCCATAACTTTTTTTTTTTTTTTTGAGATATATACAAGAGTTGTTACATTTAGACGTAGCGTTTCGGGCAGGTCCCTGGAATACGATCCCCCGCCGCGAAGAATCGTTTTTTTCAAGTACACATTTTACTGTTGCGTTAAACAGAGGCTACAGTTAGGAATTGCACCCAGTAGGATACGAACCCATGACATAGCGCAGTGTCTTACCACTACACCACGGAGACTGTTAGCATAATCCATATGCAGGCGATATTTAGACCCATCGACTACACTTGTATTTATTACCCAAGCGTGTGGAGAGAGCTCCAATCTTAGACGCACATCTATATTATCTAATATGAATTGGTCTAGGGTTGTTACATCCAATACTAGGGGAAAACACATTGACAAACCTTTTTCTTTTAAATTGGTCATAAATTTTTTATCCTTGGCGGTTGCTCCAGTAAAAAATGTATTTGTAAATTCGTTAGGAATTATACCGTCATCACTCCAGTCCCTACGAATGGCCCCAATTCTCCCCAAGGAAGACATTTTTGAAGGGGTAGGGAGGTAATTAATTTAATAAACGACCAATAATTAAAATTAGAATTTGTTTCAACTACCTGCTCTCCTAAAAACACCTGGACACCTTTAAACATGGTATTTGACAACCCATTCACAAATTCCACATAGTCATCCTCTTCCAATTTTGTGGTATCGTCATCTTTCGTTAAAGATACCTTAAAGTCTATAACAATATTAGCTAGATCTAAGAAGGCGCCCTGGGTTCCGGGATGCGGAATTCTAAGTAATTATCCCGCAAGCGTTGATTAATGGGGAGGTTGACAGGTAGAATGTCTATTTGCTGTGTAGAGGCAATTGAACTTTCCACATTACGTATTCTGTTACTTCTAGGAATTGGTCAATAATACTGGAGCTATAATATTCTAATGGAATTTTCATCCCAGCTCCACTAGCCCCCGCCATGATCCCCCCCGAAAAGGTGAAGTATGACTGCTTACGTTAGGGAAAATACGTCATTTTTATACCCAAGACCTCGTTTACATTTTTATTTTTTTTTTATTTTTTATTCTCCTGAGAGTCGTTTAATTTTCCCACCTGTTACCAGTTTCTTTCCCACAGTTTTAAGAGCATCAATACCGTGAGTTCTCAGAGCACTCTTTACATCCCGTTTACCACTAGTTAAATCACCAAGAACATTTTTCCCAAAATCGATTGCACTCGTGTTACAGCTTTCATGAAAAATGGTATGGCCCGTCGAGCCAAGCCAGCCAAGGTCCCAAAAAAACACCGCCAGATCTGAGATAAGGTGCTTGGAATGTGCGTATGTCATTCATCGCCCCCCTCTCATCCCATGTCTCCTAGAGGGGGGAGGAAGATCTCCCCAAACTCCCTCTGAGAGGGGGGGATGAACGGTACTCGCATACCGACACCTCTTCGTACAATAACCGAAAGTTGTGGTAAACACTTCTATATATATTTATTTATAGTTTTTATATGCTATACTTTAGGACGGATATGCAAGACCGCCGTAACCGACCTTCCATCTTCAAAACTAACCATTCGCCCAAACTGATCTGTTATTTTAATACTTACTTTCTCCAACGTGTTAGTATTTAATGTCTTGTACACTAGGGGATGAGCTCCTCTAGAATATGAGTCATGATAACTGATTGCGTCCAAGATATTTACAATCTGCCCCCATATCGGTCCGGCTCGATGACGTCACTATAGATGAGTAAATAATCACCCCCGTCATTGTCTGGAGGGAATGAGCCCACAACCTTGGAGGCTGTTGTAATGTCATCTGTTTTTGCCCGATAAATGGTGTATTTGCGACCGCTGCTCAAAACCAAGTACATTAGCTATTCTGTGTTTAAATTGAAGACTGAGAGAATATAACGAGCCAGTACCTTCATTATTAAGAGTTGAAGCTAGTAATACACGCTCTAAAGATTGGTCATAGGTGAGGATTGCTTCTGTATTTGGGAAGTATATTTTGAAATCACTCCTGAAACTTAGTTTCATGTCAGTGATTATTTGCCGGCTAATCTCTTCTGTAATGTATTTGATGTTTCTCGATATATGTTGGTTTTGGGGAGGAAGGTGTAAATTAGATGTTCTGGACTTTTAGAAAGAGTTCCACGTTTAAAAGTAGCATAGATATCTATGGCAGACTCCCCCATCCTTAATTATGGCGTTAATTCGTCTGGGTAGAAGTATTTGACTAAAGCTACCTCATGTTTTATGGAAGGGTTTAAATGTAGTGTAGGGATGGTGTTTGTAAATGCCGAACTTGTGTTGTTGTATAAATCTCCTTGGTCGAGGCTGGTAAGATATACGTAATGTTCCTCGGCCATTGTGCACTTAAGAACTGATTGAGGGAAATAAAACAACACTACTTATATTTTATTTTATTAAAGTACAAAGGAAATATTTGTTTTAAAGAAACTACAACAGGGGAAAGAGTCCCACAACAAAAAAATTACTTTAAAAGAACAGCTGCTGCTGCTGCTGCTGCTGCTGCCACTGCTGCTGCGTTGTTGCTACTGCGACACCGCTGCTGCTGCTGTCACCACCGCGGGAGCTGTTGTAGATGATGCAACTGCTACTGCTGACGGTAGTGGTGCTGCCTGTTGCTGTTGTCGTGCGCTGTTGCTGCTGTTGCTGCTGCTGCTGAAGCTGTTCGTACCACCGACACCACCGCTACTACTACTACCGCTGCTACCACAACTAGAGCTGTTACTGCTACTGTCATCACCGCAGGAGCTGTTGTAGATGATGCAACTGCTGCTGCTGCTGTTACTGTTGGTGTGCTACCACCTCTTCTTCTCCCTGGGGGGTGGTTACAGCTTCCGTTGTTTTTTCGGGGGAGAGGATAACAGAATATTTCCTGTGACTCTCCATCGAGGATGGACTCGATACGGTGATTCGGGCGGGGATCGATGTCGATAGTGGTTTCGATGCGGCGTTTGACCGCGGCAGATGATGTGGGGGGAGGTGGAGGGGCAGTGGTAGTGCTGGATGTATATTCCTGTAGATGTCTCTTCTTCCTGGGGTAGCTGGTGGTGCTGGCGGTGTAGAACGAGAAGAGGTTCCTGGGGTGGAGACCCCCTCCTCCACCACAGCGTCCAGGGTGATAGTTGTACTATCACCCTCTCCTCTGGGGTCATCGATCGGGAGGGGTGCCATTGATGGGGTAACAGATGGGGGCGTTTTAATATGACAAGTTCCTTGTTATGCTTGCTCAATTCACGGTGAAGAGAGATCAGCATGGGTCCGATGTCCTTGTGCCAGTTGTCCATACCATCACGGGAAGCCCCTAACCCATGGGGCACCACCAGTCGAAACATGGTTGGGCTTCGTATTATGAGGTTGCCCACCTTCGTTAGGGCCTCTTTAAGCCAGAATAGGCGATTTCTGGCTGTATCCAGGGTGACGTTGGCGATGTATGTGTGTCAGCCGAAGTCTGTACTTGTTCTTGGGCTATAGGGTTGGACTCGAAGGGTGCTCCTGCACCGAATGCAGAAATTAGCGCCACGATGGTGGGTCTGAAGAATAAGACAGGTTCTTCGACCATATCTTGACCGTCGGAGGGTAGGGGGCTATCTTCACTTCAATGTCCCCTGGGGTAGACCGATAACGTATTGTGGCCCTGTTGACNTCTCCATCGAGGATGGACTCGATACGGTGATTCGGGCGGGGATCGATGTCGATAGTGGTTTCGATGCGGCGTTTGACCGCGGCAGATGATGTGGGGGGAGGTGAGGGGTAGTGGTAGTGGTGCTGGATGTATATTCCTGTAGATGTCTCTTCTTCTTCTGGGGGTAGCTGGTGGTGCTGGCGGTGTAGAACGAGAAGAGGTTCCTGGGTTGGAGACCCCCTCCTCCACCACAGCGCCAGGGTGATAGTTGTACTATCACCCTCTCCCCTGGGTCATCGATCGGGAGGGGTGCCATTGATGGGTAACAGATGTGGGGCGTTTTAATATGACAAGTTCCTTGTTATGCTTGCTCAATTCACGGTGAGAGCGATCGCATGGGTCCGATGTCCTTGTGCCAGTTGTCCATACCATCACGGGAAGCCCCTAACCCATGGGGCACCACTAGTCGAAACATGGTTGGGCTTCGTATTATGAGGTTGCCCACCTTCGTTAGGGCCACTTTAAGCCAGAAGAGGCGATTTCTGGCTGTATCCAGGGTGACGTTGGCAATGTAGTGTGTGTCAGCCGAAGTCTGTACTTGTTCTTGGGCTATAGGGTTGGACTCGAAGGGTGCTCCTGCACCGAATGCAGAAATTAGCGCCACGATGGTGGGTACCGTCGGAGGGTAGAGGGGCTATCTTCACTTCAATGTCCCCTGGGGTAGACCGATAACGTATTGTGGCCCTGTTGACATTAGTCAGACCAACACGTTCCACACGAGCGTAATTATACATTTTCCATATCACGCTTGCCAGTCCATAAGGTCGCACAATGGCGGCGGGGAGGTCGTACACAATGACATCGCCAACCCCAAAGGCGTGGGTGTCGGTGATGTCGTCGTCTATCGACTTTATGGACGACAAGGACATGGCGAAGGGCGAGTGTGAGGAGTGTCTCGACAACGATAGCTACAGTGACCAAGAGCGAAAGCGGGGGGCCTTTAAATACACCTGCGTTCCACTCCTGGAGGGGGAGGAAAGTAGTGGTGTTGGGGTAGAGCCCACATTCCTTGCCTTATAAGCCCATAGACACTCCGCCCAGACTCGAAGGCTGTAACCTGGTCTCGATGTTGGAAGATTAATTTTTCCATTTGCCATATCTCCGTCTGGATTTCCTGGGATGAATATTCTTCATAACGTTTCACCGTTTCCCCAAATGACTTAAAAAATCGTTCTGGGGGAGCACTCAACACAAGGCGGTCGTAACAATCCCACAATGCGTATATCAATCTACTTTTGTGTTCGACATACTTGTAGTACCGTTGAGTAGCAACCAACTTCTTCAATAGAGGAGATTTGTCTTCCACAGTTGCAGGTGGAGGGGGACTGGAAGCTTGCTCTATGGTGAGCACACAACTGACTATAATGACGATTAAGGTGTGGTTCATATAGGTCTTCAATATGGGTCCCAATGGGGTCTCCTATGGATGCCCCTCCCCTTTTAACTGTGATCTGGCACGATAATTACGTATGAAGGTCGGCTCTATGCCAGCTACCTTCAGTAAAATCCTTACATCCTCCTTGTCAGATGTCCTAATCTGTCCTTTAGTAAAGGCTAAAGTCTTAATTATATCTAAAATATTTAAATTTCGCACAGGTTTTAATAAATTTCCATGGGAATCCCATATCACCTGTTGGCTGTTTTGTTCAAACATGTTTAATAATGTTTTGACATGTGGAATTTCCTCAATTTTAAAATTCACATTTATTAAGTTATCCAGACTTGGATTTTGACTCGTGACGGTGGCTTTATGGGGAGTGTGTCCAGCAACAATTACACGCATTTCGGGTGGTAGAATGGAATGTTCCCTTCTTTTTTAAAAAAAAAAAAAAAAGGGTGCGGCCGCATCGGTCGCGCCGCGTTTTTTGTTTAAAGGGCGGCCCCGCGGCGGCGGCGGTAGGACCAATGTCATTTAATGGTCGTCTGAGTAAGCCTGCCCGTCTGGAGGAGCTTTTGTGGCAACGTTGGTCACATCTTCTTGTTGTCAGGTGAGAGGAGAGAGCGTCCACTCCCCCATCACCATCGATAGTCACAGCTGGAGTGGTTACAGCTACCGCCAACACTATTGCTTTCGTTTTTTAAAGAGAAGGACTTACTTTCTCCACTGGGGGAGGACAGTCCTTCCTCATTAAGAGGCGGTGATGTGTTCTTGTTTTTATTAAATAAATATTTTTCAGCTATGAATCGTGGTACCAGACAATATTCCTTCACCATTTTTTTTCCTCTCGTTACTTATTTACGTAATTACCTTATTAGGGAGGAAATTAATGATACAGCCAAAGGTAGCAGAGCTGCCAATATAGCACCACCTCGTCTGGAGGTTAGGATGTTTTTCTTTTTGTAGAGAGGAGTTTTCTTACGAGCTACAGAACGAATGTCATTCTGATACCTCTCTAAGCCATTAATTATTTGTGGTTGAACCGGGATGTTTCGTTTCAGAAAATTGGCAAAAATTTCACAAATTGATTCAATTTCCTGTCGTTTTAGAGCCTTGATTAGTTTATTCCGCTTCTTGGGTGATAAATTGTTTAGTAAAAATAACAGTTGGTGATGTTTCTCTACGAGAGAGTCCTGTTGAACTGTCATTTTTTGTTAAATTTGACAATGTCTTGACCATTAATCCAGCTATTGGCAGAATCTGGGTACCCTCTCCACTTGACGAAATATTCTCTGTGTCCTTTCGATGTTTTCCTAGTCCGTAATATCGTTATAGGAAAATAGTCTGGAAGGGACGTTGGGATCAATTCTTGCTCATAAAACATACCACTGACCACCTCGTTGTTTAAATCTTTGATTTTATAGGTTGGGATTGGATGTGATCTGTCAATATGTGACACTAGAAATATTTCTTCTGTATTTTGGGGCCAAAAGCCTTTGTGAAATATATTCCTACGTTTAGCCAATCGTACATGCTGCCCAAGGTGCAGCTGAGGACTGATGGGAGTTATGGGGGAGTCATTGTTTAAATACATGACCTTAAACTGTCTTCGTATATCTTCAATATTTTGCAATTTATGAATGGCAAGTGGAGTATTTTTCAGTGTCCTGTGGAATGTGTTGTTGTACACATCTACAGCCATCGGTAGGATGTGAATGTATTTTAATGAATTAGCTTGGGTCATATAACGATACAGTTTATGTTTTAGAGTTTTGATGGCACGTTCCACTATGCTAGATTTCATTTCCGAAAATACACTATATAATTTAATATTTTTCTTATTCAAATAATTTTGAACTGACCTGTTGTAAAATTCTCTACCTCGGTCAGTGAATATCCGCCTTACACCGAGAAACTGAGGAGTTTCCTCTAATATCTTCCTTAGGGCGACTAACACATCACTCGAATTTTTTGTTTTTAAAGATTGAGTCTGCATTAGACGGGAATAAACATCAACACAAATTAAAATATATTTAACACCATTATTGTATTTTTGTAAACTACAAAAGTCCCCTAGGTCACAAGCAATTATGGTACGGGGCTTAGGAGCTAATATTTTCCGCCGGGGGAACCTAACTAAATTTCCCTTATGTAAGGTGAAAGATCGCTCTCCACGAAGAAATTCCTTCACATCTGCAATACTGATGTTGGAGTCTTTAAGTCTGGCGGCCTTATACAATTTTTGAATTGATCCTGTGAAACCACCCAAGCTGGAAATGTCATTATAGATGGTGGTAAGAATTGACCGTTTCTGTGTCGTTAGAGACATTTTTATTATTACTTTTGATAAACAATTTCATACTGGTCTTCATTGGCGATGTTCGTTCGTAGTTGCAATGGCTCAGGAACTGTCAGATCGACCAATAAATAGCCATACTCTCTCTGGGATATTGCCCGACGGTATATTTCAACGAAATTATTAATAGTTTTTCGACCATATAACTGTCCACTTAAAATTTCAAGTTGGGTTATGTCTCTCTGCTTCATTAATATATAATGGGAACAATTCAGAGTTATTGTCCAGGCATATTTCCCCTGGGGAAACAAATTTTGACTAATTAGAATTACAGAAATATTACTGTGTCTCCCTCGGGTGAAGATATTGGCAATAATTGGACTTTGTATGGCTTCCAGGTATAAGTCATCAATTATATACAAAACTGACTCATTTGAAAAAGGATCTTTATACTCTAATGGGTTAATCAGCTCCTGGGAGAGAGTAACCTTGTTTCGCAGAGAGGGAATGTTTGAAAGAGGATGTTCTGTATTATTTGCAGTTGACACTACAATTTTTGAGAATTTTCCGTGGTATTTAACACATACATTTCCTACGAGGGTAGTCTTGCCAGAATTACTGAATCCAGCCACAAATATTCTTGCCGGATGGCGGAAAATATTAAGTTGCTCGCTTGAGACAGAAGTACACCCTTCCATATTTCCCCTATAAATGGTTCTATTACCTATGGGTGGTTGCATATATATATATATATATATATATATATATATATATATATATATATATATATATATATATATATATATATATATATATATATATATATATATATATATATATATATATATACATATATAATATATATATATGAGAGTGGGTGAGTGAGGGTGGGTGAGACAGTGAGTGAGAGAGTACTCACCTAATTGTACTCACCTAATTGTGCTTGCGGGGGTTGAGCTTTGGCTCTTTGGTCCCGCCTCTCAACTGTCAATCAACTGGTGTACAGTTTCCTGAGCCTACTGGGCTCTATCATATCTACATTTGAAACTGTGTATGGAGTCAGCCTCCACCACATCACTGCCTAGTGCATTCCATTTACTAACTACTCTGACACTGAAAAAGTTCTTTCTAATGTCTCTGTGGCTCATTTGGGTACTCAGCTTCCACCTGTGTCCCCTTGTTCGCGCCCCTCCAGTGTTGAATAGTTCATCCTTGTTTACCCGGTCAATTCCCCTGAGGATTTTGTAGGTTGTGATCATGTCCCCCTTACTCTTCTGCCACCCATAGAGTGTGTGAGTGTGCGTGTGTGTGGTGTGTGTGTGTGTGTGTTTGTGTGTGTGTGAGTGTGTGTGTGAGAGTGTGTGTGTGAGAGTGTGAGTGAGTGAGAGTGTGAGTATTCACCGAGCAAGGGACATTCACCGAGCAAGGGGTATAGACAGTCTAGTCTACCTGATGTTTTTATGGAGAAGTCCCATAGAGATGACCTCCAGACAAGAGAAAAAAAAAGTTCTCTACGGCAAGCTTAACCTTCTCTTTCCACAAAGGAAGAGAGGTGTTGTGTGTGGCAACGCCGCCAAAACCTGTTCTAAGACAATAAAAAGGATGCTACGCCCTCTACTCNTTGATGTGGCTGTGGAGCAGTTTTCGTTGTGTCTTAGCTTTACTCACGATGTCATTTTCATACTCTCTCTGCTTCTCTCCTCACTCTGATGTACTCATTTCTGGCCCTCTGGTATCTCTCCCTGCTCTTTGTGTTCTCTTGTACCACGGATTCTTCTGTTGCTTTTCATTTTTCACTTTTTGGACTGGGATAAACCTGTCTGCAGCCTCCTGACACTTCTGAGTGACATAATCCATCATATCATGTACAGTCTTTACTGAGTTCTGTTTCCCATGGTATTCCCATTAGGAAGTTCCTCATCTCGTCATATTTTCCTATTCACTCTTTTCGTTACACATCCAGTCCGGCCGGTCGGTCGAACGGACAGCACGCTGGACTTGTGATCCTGTGGTGCCGGGTTTGATCCCGGGCGCCGGAGAGAAACAATGGACAGAGTTTCTTTCACCCTATGCCCCTGTTACCTAGCAGTAAAATAGGTACCTGGGTGTTAGTCAGCTGTCACGGGCTGCTTCCTGGGGGTGGAGGCCTGGTCGAGGACCGGGCCGCGGGGACACTAAAGCCCCGAAATCATCTCAAGATAACCACACACTGTAGTTGAGAGAGTAGTGTTAAAGTATAAATGTATGTGTTTGAGAAAGACTTATTATGCACACACTGTGGTAATCAATAAGCAGTACGTTTGAGCTGTGCACAAAATAATTTGAACTAATTAAATTTTTTTTGGCAAACTGTAATAACATTGTTAATACGAGGTCTTGAACTAGATACTGAAAGGGGAAGCCATGATATTGAAAAGAAACTGATCTGCAGTTGTAAAGAATTTGAAAGCTGATTAATGTACATGTTTTTGAAGCGATGCTGATGGAAACAGTAAGTAAACTTTATTTGAAAAAGAATGTAAGACTGAAAAGCATGACAGTGAAATCAGTAAAAATAAGAAGCAATGATATTCATATAACATAACCACGACCGTAATAATTCACTGTGAACTCTTAAAACTGTGCACACTGAGAAATCTGGTTACATCTAGTCTATTAGTTCTAGATTAGTGGTACACCTTTGTTTAAAACTAAATCTACACACGCGGTATGAAATGTGAAAAACTAAATCTACACTCATTACGGTAGAAATGAAAGAAAGCCTGATCTGTCTGTATAAACGGATTTTATATTTGGTGTATAAATGATATACGGTATGTTTTATATACCATAAATTACAAATAAAAAAACTCAGGAGGCCTTATCGTCACATACCAGTTTCTTACAAGAATTGATAGGGAATGCAAAGACTGTTTATTTAACACAAAGGGTAGAGAAATGATGTAACAATGCAGTACATCAGTGTTTTAAAAGTCGAATGAAGCTTACTGTACTTAAGAAACGTGGTGCTCATGGGATCTGTTACAACCTTCTAGGAAGCTTATTATAAAAAACATAATTGATAAAAACAACATGCTGCATACTAAAAACGTATTGGAATGTGTATACCAATATGCAGTAAAATATATTCTTCCTACACATAACAAGCAAAACTTTAATACTGTAACTAGTTTTTGAAAATTATTTAACTAAACAGCAATGAAACATTTGCATTCTTTTCAATTAGTAAAATATTACATATGAAGGAATTATTTACATAAATACCGAGAAAACTTTACATACCATGCCAGAATCTAGGATCTTCTTCTTCTTGATAGTAGGTGCAGTTTGCATGAAGAATTTGTTCTCCCGATGACTGCAAAATCTAGGATCACGTGTGTTATTGTTTTTGAACGAATGCGCCCATGATCACATGTTTACATTCACTGCGATGTAACTAACAACTTTTATTTTTATACAGCTTTTTATATCAACTGTTTTACTTAAATTATTTTCTGTTATAGGTCCTAAATATAACTAATATTTGCTTCTTTCTTATGCCATTTGTAATTAATGTCACAAAGCTTTACCATCGGAATGCACCAAACTGTGCTTTTTCATATTTCCAAACTGGAGTCGAACACCCGAAAATGAATATATCCATGAAAACTGAATCACGTCCAACTATTTGGAGAATTGTTTATTTTCCCTACTGATATGTCTAGTTCGTGTCATATAAGTATTCATCCAGAGGGTTGGTAAATATCGGTGAAAAAGCTTACCCGCCGAAGGATAAAAGTCAAACATCTGTTAACTTTTCTTTTAAAGTACTGTATAGCTGGAAAATATCAAGGCAAACCTTCGACAATCTGCCGATTTCCTTTCCTCTTCAAGGCTACTATTGTTAGTGTCTGTCACGATAAACCTATGTAAAATCGGATAAGTTTTTTTCAACGGGACCCTGCACTAGAGTTGATGTTGGGAGACGCTCTGCTTCGTGGTTGATGGATTAATATTTGACTGTTGGTCAGGACTTGAGCATTGTTAATTACAGTTACACTCTGTTGGAGCACTAGACGGTCAATGGTGGTCGTTCTCCTTTATGATAGGTTCAGTTTATTGTTTAGTCACGTGAGACATCTCCCGTCAGGCAGGGTGCGATCGCACCTCCACAGATCTCCAATATCATCTATTGATACTGGTAATGGCTCAGAGAGGGCCTCCACTTACGGGTTATTCATGGCCGTGTCACCTTTTGGGTGGCTTAATCTTCATCAATCATCAATCAATCAATCTATTGTTTAGTGGCCAGTATTATTCAGTTTATTGGAAAGTGCGTTGGCATCAGTTCTCATTGACCAACGAGCAAAAATTAGAAGGATTTAAATCATAATTTAAATAGTTATCTCATCCCTTCTTTCCTTTGAATGTCAGTGACTGTGCTTCTGCTATGCTTAATTGCCTCAAAAGCGACCAATTTTCATGACACCTTAAATTATAAAGGCAAAATTTGTGCTGAGTATACGAGTATACGCAAAATTGACTGAGTATCCGCAAAAATTAAGAAAAGAAAACAACACACCCGTTACATTAAAGAAAACGAATTCATCGTTTCGGGGAGAATATTTTAGGGAGGCCAGCCGGTAACTGTAACAGCCCGATAAGAACAATTATGTACTAAATACGTAAGTATGAAAATGTACTTATTACATTTAGTATTAAAACGTACTGTCTATTCGGAGGATGGGTTGATATCTCAACGAGTTAATGTAATTGATCTCTTTGAGAGATCACTACTGCAACTACAGAGTTATTACTATAGGTAGAAAAGAGACAGCTTAGCTGTAAATCTAGTGAGGTGTAATCAGTTGCCACGCTCCACCGACGACATGCTGCGTAGGGCAAATTGTTGTCCTGAACGGTAGGGAAGCCTAGCACCTCGTTTGGCGTCGCCTTGGTACTGAAAGGCAATCACATTGTAGAAATCGTCTACCTAATAAGTAACTACAATACATCCTAACTTATGAGGATAACTGTAGGAAATTTAAACCAATATCAGTGCAATTTACATTCGAACATTGTAATTTTCTTTTCTAGATAAATAATAATCTATTTAGATAATAAATTACTAAAAGACACGTACGGGATTTATTTGTTTGGTCTACGGCTTAACGACAACTAACCTAAATGTTAATAGTGGCCACATAATAATAAAGAGGTAACCTAGCTGCCGAGCCGCGTGTCCGTCGCTGTGGAGACTTGAACAATCCTCTGTCCTCCAGCTGCTGCTTGAAGGGTGTTGACTTGGACTTGCTCATATGTTAGTCTGGGACACGGCTATTGTGCCAGATAACATGGCACCGCTCTACTGGTCGTGGGAGCGTAGTAAATGGGACCTAAACGTAGCTCTGCTACACACTGTCAGAGGTGTCCACGACGTGCTTGCTCGTTCTCTAGTTGACTACTGTCATCCTGTGGTGACGCTCTCCCGTCTTCCCCTTCTTCCCTATAGCACATGCGCGGCTCTCGTTGGACAACTCGAGCGTAAAGGAATATGTATATCGTAATTGACTAGGAAGAATCAGGCAATATGTATAAGTGAGTCAAGATAAGGATTAAATCTGCAAGTTAGTAATTTTTGTAACTAGTGTCGTTAATACAAAGCTTGCATAAATACAATATTGTAAAAACTGTTGGTTATTTCCAACAGTTGGAAATCTCGAAACTTCTAAACATGAGCTGACTAGATAATAGTCGAGTCGGCAAGGAAGAGGTTGCTAGAATATACAAATGTTAGATCAAGAGGTCAGACTCATGGAACTTCTCTTCATACAAAGTGTTAATAGGACAAATGAAGAAGACTTGATTACATCATAGAAGATACCTACAGACAGGTAATAACGGAATGGAAGGTCACATGTTTGATGCCATGTGCGTAAAGCCACATTTATAATGTGACATGCGTGAGGTCACATATTTAAGGTCCCATGCGTAAGCTCACATGTGAAAGGTCACGATTTGGACACATATCGGGTTTCAAGGAAGGTCACAGGCACTAACAACATCCTGAGTTGTCTGGGTAGATATGTAACACAACAGGAAAGTCACAATCACCAGCTGTGTGTTAGGGGTACACAACAACACCTCAGATAGTATTGTACAGCACCACCAGTGTATGGAGCCGGTCGGCCGAGCGGACAGCACGCTGGACTGTGATCCTGTGGTCCCGGGTTCGATCCCGGGCGTCGGAGAGAAACAATGGGCAGAGTTTCTTTCACCCTATGCCCCTGTTACCTAGCAGTAAATAGGGACCTGGGTGTTAGTCAGCTGTCACGGGCTGCTTCCTGGGGGTGGAGGCCTGGTTGAGGACCAGGCCGCGGGGACACTAAAGCCCCAAAATCATCTCAAGATAACCACCAGCTGTGTGTTATTGGAACACAGCACGTCAGATGGTCTTATACAGCACCATCACTTACACAGCACTGTGATATAGTCATATCACAAAGTCTATGTATATGTTGATAGTAATGTAATATGGCATTACTGATGTTACAAGACCAAAACTAACATGTTATACTGTTGTAACATGGCCATAGAAAGCGATTCACAGGAGATAAAGTCACTTGTGTGGCTTTACCAGAGTTGAGAACGAGAGAAAACCACGTTCAGGACGCATGGGCTCCAGGACTTTCTCTCACGTTTGTGTCGTTTTAAAAGTTTAGACGGTGGGAGACAGCAAAGGTTGAGGTGGTCAGGTGTTAAATATTTGTAAAGTGTTGCCACATGACGTACCTTAGCTGTGGTGATGCAGGTGCTCGCAGTCGCTGCGTTGGTGCAATCTGAAAATATTGCATAAGTTAGTAAATGTTTCCCTTATGTCTGCTTGCGTAAATTACCAGAGGTTGTACGGCAGTGGATTAAACAGTTAAAATGCTTAGTAATACTATTATTGTTTTTAATTGTTAAAATTGTAGCATTATTGTAGTGATACTTGTGTCACTTAAGACAGTCACTTTTGTGTCACGTAAGGTGAGGTAGATTTAGGCAACTGTGTCAATCAAGGTGTAGAAGATGGAGCAACTTCAATGTCAGTTAAGGTGAGGAAGATCGTAAGGTGTGAAAGATACTTACTGGCGCCTAGGCAGCCCTTAATGACATCCCTTGAAAGATTCAGGGCTTTGACACAGTTCACGCAGGTTGTGCTGTTACCACAAACCTGATCTGTAACACATGGGAAAATAACATAAATATCACCAATCGTTAAAAAAAGTGTGTTAATACCACGTGCTTATGTTTGTGCTTGTATTTCACATCGTGTAATATGCTGTTGACATTCATATTTTGTACCTATTTCCTTTGAAAGAATTTTTTTAGGGTTAGGATTTTTTTTTGTCAGCGTCCTGGCAACTATATTTGCAACAATGAGGATTATTGTTCACAAGAGGGCTTCCCTAATGCCGAATTTTATTTTACCCAACTTTTCCATAGATTTACAAGTTTCGCGTCCTACAGTGATATTTTGTAACTAACCCTCAGTGGCTATCAGAGTTCGTCCTCGCATTCCTTTAAAACCTCGGATTATATCTCTTTTTGTTTCATTTCATTGTTGGTATATCCAACGATCAGTTTTCTAACATCCTCACGATCGTATATATATAGATCCAAATTCTTGCTCTCTCTTCTCTGACTGAATACACAGGTCTCGTTATAAAGATTAGTAATCCTGAATGTAAATTGTAATGAAGCTCTACGGCGAATATCATAGGTTCTAATAACGTGCCAAGAGTGACTTTAGATCTTCATCATTTTAAGGAGTTTCGAAACTCTCCCTCTCAACCATAATTGCATTTTCTATCTCAATATTGACTAATATTGCTATTAAGACAACAAGACCTACTTTCCCTACCGTTGCTGGTGATGATGAGACCACATTTTCTGTTAGTGCAGCAAACGGCACAGCAATTAACACTTATACAACCATTGCTGATGCTGCTGTTATGACTAGTGTTGGTACAGCTAACCCCACAACCGCAAATTAATGCTGTTGTTGTTAATACAGCTAACACTATTGCAACATTATTACCATTATTAATAACATTATTATTAACATTAGTACATTAATCATTAACACTTCCACCACCAAAGCTGCAGCTGTTACTACTACTTCAGCTGCTCGTTAGTACAGCTTACATAACAATAAATAATATATTTCCACCGCTGCTGCTGCTGTTACGACTAATGTAGCAGCTGTAAGTACAAATAACATCATAACAATTAACACATTAATACATACAAAGGCACGCGTGACCTTCGCGTTCATTGCGGGGACCTCCATGTTCACCACCGTGGCGGTGGGCAAATGCCAGCATCACTACAGCCATCAGGAAGATAACCGTTAACACTTTCACTTTGGTAGTTGATGGTCGACGGGTTCACGACTCTGTGGGGGAAAAGAAGACTTCCTTTCTGCTTATGGCTCCTGGAACTGGTCTCCTAGGACTCATCTATTGGGACTGGTCTCCTGGGACTGGTCTCCTGGGACTGATCTACTGGGACTGGTCTCCTGGGACTGGTCTCATGAGACTGGCCTCCTGGGACTGATCTCATGGGACTGGTCTCATAGGACTGGTCTCATAGGACTGGTCTCATAGGACTGGTCTCCTGACATTTAGTTGTCTGGCCAAAGTGTTTAGTTGTTTACCCTAACTATAATTGACTACAATCTTTACAAGAGAACTGTAAACACACACCTGTAACAATTGAGGCATATCATAAGAAATCTTTGCTTAACAGTTCCTCTGACATTTCTAATGTATATACTGAACTTCTTGTTTAATATGCTATAAATTCTAGGTCTACCTACCTATCTACCATGTAATAACAAACTGGTGAACTCCTTGACCAGATAATATAAGAACGTTTGTAAAGTTGAGGGATGGAGCAGTTTTGTATTGATATCTTTATACAATTAAATGACTTAAGTAAATAAATAGATTGGAATAATAAAACATTATTAATCCGTTTTCAATTTTTAATGGATCCTGTAATTAATTAAAATTAAATATATTAAAAAATATTTTCGTTGTTGAAGGTTCTGACATGTTCCGACGGCTTCCAACTTGAACTTGACTCCATTTACCTTTACTTTGTATCTTTTAAAGTAACTATTTCCTAATTCTAAGATTTCCTATGCGAACTTATTCGTCTCTATCTTCTTATCCATTCTTTCGTGAGGTAGAATATCACAAGCTTCGCAAAGTCTACATAGGTATAATAACACATTAATACAATACTCTCACCCAGAACGGGTAATGAAAGTGCAAATACTCTGTGAGTGACAGCCAGGACAAGCCTGCAGTAAACAGGCAAAGTTACAACTTCTACTGTAATGTACATTTGAAGCAACTCATTACAAATGCAGTGGTTGAAAATTTGTGTATAAGGTGCAGGTAGGTGTAAGAGTATCCTATAACCTTTGATTCATAAGGAAATCAAACTTTTTCAACAATGTAATATATGCCTCTTCAGGGACACCTGTCGCCCACAATGTCTGCTGTCCTACACTTTCACTCAAGTCACAGAAGAAAATTGTTCCTCTACACATTCACTCAAGTCTCAGAATGCAATACAGTTGTCCACACATTCCCTACCTCCACTAAGCCTCCAGCTCAGTGTTGCACTCACCAGTAGTACAGAAGTGTGGCTTCGTCGGTTGGTTCACGCCTTGTGGCTGACAGATCAGAAGCGAGGGCTTATATATCCCACTGTCACCCCCCTCCCCCCAATCACCTCCTTCCTGTTTCACCTTGTAATCATCTGGGCGAGATTGGCAATTTCTATAATTCCTCGCCTTTCAGCATATTACCACACTATTAGTAGGGGGAAAAGTGCCATCTCATACCACCTATGTATGGAAAACAGATAAGGAAATCAGAAGCAGAGTGCCACATAGAGCCAGTCCATATTAGGTCATCCAGGGGGTGAGTAGTAGCGGTCGAGAAAACGGTGGAAAAACTGGAGGTAACTGTTGTATATACTGGTATGAATATGTTCATTTATACAGTAGTAGTATGACAGTATATTTAAGTAAAAAATGAATTTATTGTATAATAAACACGGGTGAGAGCCAGTCACACCCCCCTCATTCCCTCTATGGGTCAGGTGTAACAAAAAAACCCAGGTTAGTCTGAGTAGGGGGGGGTCCCCACCCTCCCTCGTACTGGGCGACCTTGGGTGAACCGTAAGAGGGACAATGCCCTCCTGCTACCCCCCCCCTTTTTCACACACACTCACACACATACAGTATTTAGGGATATATAATCGAACAAGACTGAACGATCCCTCCAGGACTATATACATATATATATGTTCAGACCCATATCGTACTTGGTGACCTTGGGTGGTCGGTCGTACCCTTCCTTGCACCTAATGGCCTTGACTTCACCCGGTGGACTCGTGTGGGTTCTTATATAAGAGTATTTAAGGAGTATTAAAAATCAAAGAATTTATTAATGCTTTATTAGGTAAAATCACAACAATGATGTATAAGAAGTTAATTATAATAGTTAATAATTGTAGTTATGGATCCCTCACTCTTATTCCTCACTCCCCCCCCACCTCCCCATCCTCATCTGAATAGAATTCTGACGTCTCCCCGTCTGTGGTGAGTGGTGGAAGGCCTTGACCCCCACCCCCCTCTCTTGGGGGTGTGGGGTGAGTTGGGTGGTGGCCTTTTGGATGAGTTTCCCCCCCAGTCACATCTGAAGTGTTCTGGAAAGAGATGTGGAAAATAATTTATGCTGGTTAAAAGGGTTTTTATAGCATTATATGTTTTTATTATAAAAATATTCTATTTCCTTTTAAGAGCGGCTAGTACATACCTCTCCCCCTGCGGGGGTGACCTTGAGTCCTCTACAGCAGGTATTGTCAATTAGAGTACGTAACAGCATCTTGGTTGGGGCAGACCTCCCTCGTAGAATTACTACTTTACAAAAGTGGACTGGTCCCAAGAATTGTACTGGGGGGAAAATAAGGATGTAAAATAGAGGATGTACAAACTTTTTATTGAGGGAAAAAATAAATCTTTACCAGAAAGTGAGGGTAATACTAACCAGGACCCTCAAGGACTTCAATCTTCCCTGTAGTTTTTTTGGGGGAGACACCTTCCATTGTAGGATGTTTGAGGTTGTTTGTCTTCTGGGGAGGTTGTGGGTGGGAGAGGTTTTTAATAGACCGTACTCCCTATTAGGTAGGTTGCCTAGCTAACAAAAATATTCTCTACACCACCTATAAGAACCAATCCCTACTCCCCTACAAAATGTCCTAACACAATGTTGTTTCATAGGAAAATATCGTCTCGCATAAGCGAGGGCTCGCTTATCGTTTAATTTTAAAGTAACGCTGGAAAATACTTTATGAAAGTAATGTACCGATGAAGGCCAGATGACCCCAGATGACTTATTCTGTGAACAAACATGATGCAATAGAGCCCACAAGCGAGAGTAAAATCGCTTTGGAGTCTGTACCACATCCCATACACTTCTTTTATTTTGTTAGTTTTAATAAATCCTTGAAAATAATGGCCGTAAGTAACCACCGACATTGCATAACTATCGAAAAAAAACATTCGACGTTTAACTTTATCAACATAAATAGCTACCCAATGGCCCATGGTTAATCTACTGTGTGATGGTAAAATATTACTTATGAAGACGATAGGTTTTCTTGACGAGATATTTAAATATTCTATCTCGTCTGCGTTATAACACCCTAGGTAGACAGCTCGACCCCCTAGATTATTTTTTAAATTAATATTTATATCATAACAATTCATTATGTTTTTTGAGCTCGCACGTCACATAGAACAGTTCTTTGTCCGTCGATGGATAGTACTCCTGTCGTTTCCCCAAACAGTAAAACCAGTCTGTTATATGTAACACCACTACCAAATTCAAGCTCCATACGCAAGTTGCCAGATTTCTCCACAGGGAGGGAATCTTTTGTTTGAATGGTGCTTAAGTCAAAGGCGAATATTGATCTCCCCTTATTAAAAGTGTCATAGCCTAGTAGCGAATCACGCTCTAACCCTAATGTCTTCAAAGTTTCGTAATAAAGGCGGGAGTAATGGTTGTCGAAATCACCTCCAATTCGGTAAATTGCATTATTGTTTAAATACATAGCAATATTTTTCAGCTTTGCATTTTCAAAATATAATCCATTACCTTGGTGGAGACCGGCGAAATAATTCATTGCTACAACTACCATATATATCTTTTGAGGGATTACTTGGGCCCAAGGCTGATCAATTAAGAGATTGAGGCTGGTTTGATTCCCCGCCAGGACATATGTTTTAGAAATGGTTCTATTGAAAGTATAGGTTATGGGGTCAGGAGATGCTAACAGTGAGCTGTTTAAGGCAAGGTAGGCACTCGGGTAGGGGAACACCCGCGTTACCCATAACTTAGCATAATCCATATGCAGGCGATACTTAGACCCATCGACTACACTTGTATTTATTACCCAAGCGTGTGGAGAGAGCTCCAATCTTAGACGCACATCTATATTTTCTAATATGAATTGGTGTAGGGTTGTTACATCCAATACTAGGGGAAAACACATTGACAAACCTTTTTCTTTTAAATTGGTCATAAATTTTTTATCCTTGGCGGTTGCTCCAGTAAAAAATGTATTTGTAAATTCGTTAGGAATTATACCGTCATCACTCCAGTCCCTACGAATGGCCCCAATTCTCCCCAAGGAAGACATTTTTGAAGGGGGTAGGGAGGTAATTAATTTAATAAACGACCAATAATTAAAATTAGAATTTGTTTCAACTACCTGCTCTCCTAAAAACACCTGGACACCTTTAAACATGGTATTTGACAACCCATTCACAAATTCCACATAGTCATCCTCTTCCAATTTTGTGGTATCGTCATCTTTCGGTAAAGATACCTTAAAGTCTATAACAATATTAGCTAGATCTAAGAAGGCGCCCTGGGTTCCGGGGATGCGGAATTCTAAGTAATTATCCCGCAAGCGTTGATTAATGGGGAGGTTGACAGGTAGAATGTCTATTTGCTGTGTAGAGGCAATTGAACTTTCCACATTACGTATTCTGTTACTTCTAGGAAATTGGTCAATAATACTGGAGCTATAATATTCTAATGGAATTTTCATCCCAGCTCCACTAGCCCCCGCCATGATCCCCCCCCCCGAAAAGGTGAAGTATGACTGCTTACGTTAGGGAAAATACGTCATTTTTATACCCAAGACCTCGTTTACATTTTATTTTTATTTTTTATTTTTTATTCTCCTAGAGAGTCGTTTAATTTTTCCACCTGTTACCAGTTTCTTTCCCACAGTTTTAAGAGCATCAATACCGTGAGTTCTCAGAGCACTCTTTACATCCCGTTTACCACTAGTTAAATCACCAAGAACATTTTTCCCAAAATCGATTGCACTCGGTGTTACAGCTTTCATGAAAAATGGTATGGCCCGTCGAGCCAAGCCAGCCAAGGTCCCAAAAAAACCACCACCAGATCTGAGATAAGGTGCTTGGAATGTGCGTATGTCATTCATCGCCCCCCCTCTCATCCCATGTCTCCTAGAGGGGGGAGGAAGATCTCCCCAAACTCCCTCTGAGAGAGGGGGATGAACGGTACTCGCATACCGACACCTCTTCGTACAATAACCGAAAGTTGTGGTAAACACTTCTATATATATATATATTTATTTATAGTTTATAATGCTATACTTTAGGACGGATATGCAAGACCGCCGTAACCGACCTTCCATCTTCAAAACTAACCATTCGCCCAACTGATCTGTTAGTTTAATACTTTCTCCAACGTGTTAGTATTTAATGTCTTGTACACTAGGGGATGAACTCCTCTAGAATATGAGTCATGATAACTGATTGCGTCCAAGATATTTACAATCTGCCCCCCATATCATTTGCCTAATAAGCCAAGTTTTCATGAATTAATTATTTTTCCGAACAACCTAACCTACCTAAACCTAACCTAACCTAACTTTTTCGGCTACCTAACCAAGCCTAACCTATAAAGATAGGATAGGTTAGGTTAGGTAGGGTTGGTTAGGTTCGGTCATACATCTACGTTTTTTAACTCCAATAAAAAAAAATTGACCTCATACATAATGAAATGGGTAGCTTTATCATTTCATAAGAAAAAAATTTGTGAAAATATATTATTCATGAAAACTTGGCTTATTAGGCAAATCGGGCCTTGCATAGTAGGCTGAGAAGTGCGTTCTGGCTACTAGGTACGACATATATATACATATATAAAATATATATATATATATTATATATGAGAGTGGGTGAGTGAGGGTGGGTGAGTGAGGGTGGGTGAGAGAGTGAGTGAGAGAGTGAGAGAGTGAGTGAGGAGTGAGTAATTACCTAAGTGATTACCTAAGTGTAGTTACAGGATGAGAGCTACGCTCGTGGTGTCCCGTCTTCCCAGCACTCTTTGTCATATAACGCTTTGAAACTACTGACGGTCTTGGCCTCCACCACCTTCTCCCCCAACTTGTTCCAACCGTCTACCACTCTGTTTGCGAAAGTGAATTTTCTTATATTTCTTCGGCATCTGTGTTTAGCCAGTTTATATCTATGACCTCTTGTTCTTGAAGTTCCAGGTCTCAGGAAATCTTTCCTGTCGATTTTATCAATTCCTGTTACTATTTTGTATGTAGTGATCATATCACCTCTTTTTCTTCTGTCTTCTAGTTTTGGCATATTTAATGCTTCTAACCTTTCCTCGTAGCTCTTACCCTTCAGTTCTGGGAGCCACTTAGTAGCATGTCTTTGCACTTTTCCAGTTTGTTGATGTGCTTCTTAAGATATGGGCACCAAACAACAGCTGCATATTCTAGCTTTGGCCTAACAAAAGTCATGAACAATTTCTTTAGTATATCCCCATCCATGTATTTAAAAGCAATTCTGAAGTTAGAAAGCATAGCATAGGCTCCTTGCACAATATTCTTTATGTGGTCTTCAGGTGATAGTTTTCTATCTAGAACCACCCCTAGATCTCTTTCTTTATCAGAGTTCTTTAAAGATTTCTCACATAATATATAGGTTGTGTGGGGTCTATGTTCTCCTATTCCACATTCCATAACATGACATTTATTAACATTAAATTCCATTTGCCAAGTGGTGCTCCATATACTTATTTTATCCAGGTCTTCTTGAAGGGCATGACAATCATCTAAATTTCTTATCCTTCCTATTATCTTAGCATCATCAGCAAACATGTTCATATAATTCTGTATACCAACTGGTAGATCATTTATGTAGACAATAAACATCACTGGTGCAAGAACTGAACCCTGTGGTACTCCACTTGTGACATTTCTCCAGTCCGATACATTGCCTCTGATCACAGCCCTCATTTTTCTATCAGTCAGAAAGTTTTTCATCCATGTTAGAAGCGTACCTGTCACTCCTCCAATATTTTCCAGTTTCCAGAACAACCTCTTATGTGGAACTCTGTCGAAAGCCTTTTTTAGGTCCAGATAGATGCAGTCAGCCCAACCATCTCTTTCCTGTAATATCTCTGTTGCTCGATCATAAAAACTGAGTAAATTCGATACACAGGATCTACCAGATCGAAAACCATACTGTCTGTCTGATATTATATCATTTCTCTCCAGGTGTGCTACCCATTTAGTTTTAATTATTTTTTCCAATATTTTGACTATTACACTTGTCAATGATAACGGTCTATAATTAAGGGGGTCTTCCCTGCTTCCACTTTTGTAATTGGAACTATGTTAGCCTTTTTCCACACATCAGCTACAACTCCTGTAAACAGGGATGCCTGAAAGATCAGTTGAAGAGGGATGCTGAGCTCAGGTGCACATTCTCTCAGAACCCATGGTGAAACTCCATCTGGACCAACTGCTTTGTTCTTATTTAGCTCTTTGAGCATTTTTTCCACTTCGTCTCTAGACACCTCTATGTGCTCTATGTTGTTCTCTGGAATTCTTATTGTATCTGGTTCCCTGAAGATTTCATTTTGTACAAACACACTTTGGAACTTTTCGTTTAATGTTTCACACATTTCCTTTTCATTTTCCGTGAATCTATTTCCCATTTTCAACCTCTGAATATTATCCTTTACCTGCAATTTGTTGTTTATGAATTTATAGAATAGACCTGGTTCTGTTTTACATTTGTCTGCAATCCCTTTTTCAAAATTTCTTTCTGCCTCTCTCCTCACTGCCGTGTAGTTGTTTCTCGCATCTTTGTATCGCTGGTATGATTGGGGGTTTGGCCTCTTCCTGTATTGATTCCATTTTGTGTCTTTTGGTCTCTGGCCCTCTCGCACTTTCTGTCGAACCAATCCTGTTTCCTAGTTCTGCTTCTCTGTTTTGGTATAAATTTTTTTGTGCCTTTATCATATATTTCACAAAACTTGACATACATCTCATTCACTTCCTTGCCTAGCAACAAGTCTGTCCAATTATACTCCCTAAAAAATTTTCTAAGGTTGCCATAATGTCCTCTCCTAAAGTCAGGTTTTTCAATTGCATCGACCATCATATTTTCTTCCAGATTATAACGCATTGCATACTTTATCCCAAAAAGACATGGTCACTTTTACCCAAGGGAGGAAGGTACTGAATGTCAAATATTTCTTCCTCCTTCCTGGTAAATATCAAATCTAGCATGGAGGGAACGTCACCTTCCCTCATCCTCGTAGCTTGTTTAACATGTTGATACAAGAATGTTTCCAGGATGAGGTCTACAAATTTACAGGTCCAGAAATCTTCTGTTTTAGCTTCATATGCTTCCCAGTCTATGGATTTCAAGTTGAAGTCGCCGACTATCAACAGTCGTGAACTATCGTTATCCGCTCTCGCTATGATCTCTCTCATTATCGTTATAAGACCTTCTCGTTTACTATCTAGCTCCTCCTTTGACCATGTGCTGCTTAGCGGTGGACTATATGCATTTATGATCACTAGTT
>WNGS01150527.1:0-7500 GCA_020271785.1 Procambarus virginalis
CCGTTCCACAAGCTCATTTATCGACTGCGTTGGTCCTTTGCCTCGGACCAGTGCAGGCAATGCATATATCTTAACCATCCTGTGTCCTACCACCAGATTTCCGATAGCAGTTCCAGTGAAAAAATATTACAGCTGCTACAGTGGTGAAGAATCTACTGAAAATCTTCACCAGTATGGATTTCCGAGGGAGATTCAGAGCGACTGTGGCACCAACTTCACAGTGATCTCTTCAAACAGACTCTGGAAGAGTTCAACATCAAACAGGTACTGTCCAGCCCCTATCATCCTGCTTCACAGGGTTCTCTCGAGCATAGTCATCAAACCATCAAGGCACTCTTAAAAAAGTTTGTAATGAGACCTCAAAGGATTGGGATAGGCAAATGATCTCATCATGTGTATTTCAGAAGTCTTCCCAACGAGTCACTAGGAGTATCTCCTATGAGATGCTCTACGGACGTAAGTGGCGTACACCTCTCAAGGCTTTCAAGGATTCTCTACGTGATGACACCTTCAGTGAGCATCAGAATGTGCCCCAGTATCTTCAAAATCTCCGACACATTCTAGAGAGGGTCCATTCCTTTGCCAGCAACAACCTACAGAAAGCCCAGGAGAGGATGAAGACTCGTTACGACCAGCACTGTAAAGTAAGGAAGTTTACACCAGGAGACTTAGTGCTTGCCTATTTCCCTATCCCAGGTTCTCCTTTACAGAACAGGTTCTCAGGACCCTACCGTGTAAGGAGTGCCGGAACAACTTCAACTACGTTCTCGAGACCCCGATAGGCGGCGGAAGACCCAGCTGTGCCACATTAATTTACTCAAGCCCTACCATGGGGTTCCTTCCACTGTGTTAACCAATTTCACCTCATTTACAGGTCCATACAGCCACAGTGAGACCTTCCCTGGTTCTCCTTCCGAGAGCACTGACACTGAGACAGCGCTCTCTAACTCAGAAATCCTTACTAACCTTCACATCATTTTCAGGACGATAATAGTGCTCCACTAATCAAACTCGTCAGAGACATCAAGAGTTGTTCGAGATGACCCCAAGAGTGTACTGTAACTCAGCACGACATCCAACTGTACCTGCACCCAACCGATTCGCCAACCATTCTACCGAATCAGCCCGAGCAAAACGGAAGTCATGCGGGCTGAGGTACAGTATCTCTTGGACCATGGACTGGCTACCCCTGTGAGTCCCCCTGGGCCTCACCATGCATCCTGGTACCCAAACCTCACGGCAAAATCCGTCTGTGTACGGATTATAGGAAGTTGAACCAGGTCACAGTGAAGGACGCCTACCCAATACCCAGGATAGACGACATTTTGGATGCCATTGGTAATGCCCGCTACCTGTCTCAGGTAGACTTACTAAAGGGCTACTACCAGGTGAGTTTAACGGAGCGAGCTAAGGTACTGTCCGCCTTTATAACCCCGTTTGGTCTCTACAGGTACAATCGCCTTCCCTTTGGACTCTGCAATGCCCCAGCCACCTTTCAGAGAGCTGTCAACCGCGTCATCCAGGGCTTGGACAACACCTACGCCATTTGGACGACATCGTGGTAGCATCCAACACCTGGAGCGAACACCTGCTCCAGCTACAACGATTGTTCTACAAGCTCCTGAAAGCCGGCCTCACCATCAATCTGGGCAAGTCCACCTTCGCGAAAGGTAAAGTGCGGTACCTGGGTCATGTTATAGGGAGTGGCAGCCTGGCTCCGTTAAACATTCACATTCAAGCAATCCAACAGTATCCACAGCCTACTACCAGGAAGCAGCTCCTGCGCTTCCTTGGTCTTGCTTCCTATTACCGTAGGTTTGTGAAGAATTTTAGCACTGTTGCAACCCCATTAATCACCTTAACCAGTCCCAAGCAACGGTATAATTGGACCAGAGAGCAAACCGTTGCATTCGAACAACTCAAATTCCTCCTCTGTTCTAATCCCATTCTCGCCTCACCAGATATCAAGAAGCCTTTCATCCTCCATGTCGACGCCAGTGGTACCGGCATCGGAAGTGTCTTAATGCAGCAGCGAGGCGAGGAGGTTCTACCTGTCAGCTACTACAGTTGCAAGTTGAAGCCTCATCAGAAGAACTACAGTACTATAGAGAAGGAACTCCTGTCCATCGTCCTGAGCTTACAACACTTTGCACCATATCTGCACGGTGCTAGGTCCACTACCATCTATTCGGACCACAACCCTCTGAGATTCTTACATCAAGCCCAATTTAATAACCAACGTCTGCTGCGATGGGCTTTATATCTTCAAGGCTTCAATTTAAAGATCTGCTACATCAAGGGGCCTGATAACATCATCGCTGACGCCCTCTCCAGAGTGCATGAGGTAGAGGCAGCTCCACCTCCCACTCTACCTCCAGTGAACATGACTCACCCGAAACAGCAGGCTTCGGGGGAGAGTTGTGACGATAATCTCTTATCAGAGATTTAGCCTGCTATTTTCGTATTTCATCACGTCCTCAACAATATACAAGATACGTTTTGTAGTGGCTAAACGTATATATCAAGACAGCCACACGCACCAGCAACTCCCTCCTCCCCCCACTCCAGCACCTGGTCGACGCGCCGAACCCTTCAACTGCCTAACTAGCGACTTGCGGCCATCCAGCTTTCTCATTGGCCGCCAACCAACACGCCACTCCGGTTCCTCGCCAATCACAAGTCATCGCCAGTTATTGTTGGAGTCCCTTGCGTTTCTGCCAGCCAGAATATCTTGTGCTCTCAGACTATGAACACCTAAGTGACTCACCTTGTGTGGTCAAATAGAGGTTTATAGATAGTGCATATATTCCAGCATTCATATTTTATTTACCTTTGTATGTCAATTCTCCTCCCCCATTAACGTAATCTATTTTCATGTTTATTTATTTTTCACTTGACATTTTTTACCATTAAGCCAAGATTTTGCATTTATTTCAATTTGTGTTTTTTATTGTTATTAAAATACATTGTTTATTATTGTGTTTTATGTTTCTTACCTTACCACAGATTACCAAACACGCAGTCATTCTTTTTTTTTCTCTTTTTTTTCTTTTCTTTTTTTATATTTAATATGTGGCCCAGCACTGACACCTGCTAGTTGGAAGACTGCCGACCACCATTTCCAACTCGTTACCGTCACAATATATATATATATATATATATATATATATATATATATATATATATATATATATATATAATATATATATATATATAATATTATATATATATATATATATATTATATATATATAGTGACGGTAAAGTGTTGGAGTATGGTGTTCGGCAGTCCTCCAATGGCAGATGTCAATGCCTGGTCACATATATAAAAAAAAGAGACTGCTTGCCTGATTGTCTGTGGTAAGGTAAGGGAAGACACACAAAACACAAAGTATAAACAATGAAATTTTAATTACTCTAGAAAACAAATTTAAATAAAGACAATCCCTTGGTGAGGCACAGTGCACAAATAACAAGTGAAAAAACATAACATAAAAATGATTATGTGACTGGTTACGTTAACAAGAATGCAAAGATTAATATAAGTGGTGCTGAGAATATTAGCGCAAGCTAAGAACCTCTACTTGATACACAATGTATATCAGTTAGGTGTTCACAGCTACGAGCACGAGAATATTCTGAGGAGAATCTGCTGTCGCGACCCAGACGTCGACTCGGCGAGGTAGTGTGAGTGGTGCAGGGCAGGAGAGGTGCGGTCTTGACCAACCAATCGAAATGCAGGCAAGTGGAGACTGGTCGTTAGCTTGTTGAAGTGTCGCGCTGAGCCGGTGAGGAGTGTGGGGGGGGCAGGTGGGGTATGCAGGTGCGTGTGGCTGCCTTGACAAACGTTTTGCTACTGCTGAACGTATCTTGAATGTAGCATTAGACGTGACTACTAAAGGGAAGAGCAGGCTCAATCTCTCTTGAAAGAGATTATCGTCACAACTCTCCCCCGAAGCCTGCGGTTCCGGTGAAGTCTTCAGGAGGTAGAGTAATAGGTGGAGCAGTCTCTACCTCAGTGACGCTGGAGAGGGCGTCTGATATGATGTAGTCAGACTCCTGGGTGCAGCAATCTCCAGGCTGAAATTCTGCAGCTAGCAAGCCCATCGTAGAAGTAGTCGATTGTTGAGTTGGGCTTGCTGCAGGAAGTGAAGAGGGTTGTGGTCCGTGTAGATGGTGGTAGACCGAGTACTTTGCAGGTATGGTGCAAAGTGCTGCCTGTTCAGGACGATGAGTAGCTCCTTTTTGATCGTGCTGTAGTTCCTGGTAGCTAGTAGGTAGAATCTCTTCGCCTCGTTGTTGCATCAGGTCACCCCCGATGCCAGTACCACTGGCGTCGACATGGAGGATGAAAGGCTTGGTGAAATCTGGCGAGGCGAGAATAGTATTATAACATGGTAAAGGAGCACTATTATTGTCCTGAAAGTAATTTTAGACATAAGTTAGGATTTCCGAGTTGGAAAGCTCTGCCTCAGTGTCAGTGCTTTCGGGAGGAGAAGCAGGGAAGGTCTCACTGTGGCTGTATGGACCTGTAAAGGTTGAGTAGTTAATTAGCACAGTGGGAGGAGTACCATGATATAGCTTCAGTAGGTTAACGTGGCACAACTGGGTCTTCCGCCGTCTATCGGGAGTCTCGAGAACGTAGTTGTAGTTGTTTCTGCACTCCTTGACACGGTAGGGTCCTGAAAACCTGTTTTGCAAAGGAGAACCTGGGATAGGGAAGTAGGCAAGTACGAAGTCCCGGTTTAAATTTTCTTACTTGGCTGTGCTGGTCGTAATGAGTCTTCATCCTCTCTTGGGCTTTCAATAGGTTGTTTTTAGCAAAGGAATGCACCCTCTCGAGAATGTGTTGGAGGTTTTGAAGAAACTGGGGCACATTCTGATGCTCACTGAAGGTGGCATCACGTAGAGAGTCCTTGAAAGCCTTGAGAGGAGTACGGCACTTACGTCCGTAGAGCATCTCATAACGAGATACTCATAGTGACTCATTGGGAAGACTTCTGAAAATACACATGATGAGATCAAGTTGTTTATCCCAATCCTTAGAGGTCTCATTGCAAAACTTTTTTAGGAGTGCTTTAATAGTCTGATGACTACGCTCAAGAGAACCCTGTGAAGCAGGATGATAGGGCTGGACAGTACCTGTGTGATGTTGAACTCTTCCAGTGTCCGTTTGAAGAGATCACTGGTGAAGTTGGTGCCACAGTCACTCTGAATCTCCCTTGGAAATCCATACTGGGTGAAGATCTTAAGCAAATTTTTCACCACAGTAGCAGCCATAATGTTCTTTACTGGAACTGCTATGGGGAATCTGGTGGTAGGACACAGGATGGTTAGTATATAGGCGTTGCCGGAACTGGTCCGAGGTAAAGGACCAACACAGTCAATAATAAGTCTGTGGAAAGGTTCCGCAGGCACCTGGATGGGTGTCAGTGGTGCTCTGGGGATAGAGACGTTCGGTTTACCTGCCATCTGACATGTATGACATATTTTTACATGTTGTTTGACGTCATTAACCATACCTGGCCAGTAGTAGTCTTGTCGAATCCCATGTTAGGTCTTGTTAAAACCGTAGTGTGACAGTGCTCCGTGGGCCAGGTGTAGAATAGTGGGCCTCAGGCTGGTAGGAATCACTAGTTGTTCGACGTTGGCCGAATCGTCCTCCTCCTTCAGTTTACTGGGTCTGTATCTGCGGTAGAGCAACTCGTTCTCTAGGAAGAACCCAGGGATACTGTCAGATTGAGTCTCAGCCTGAAAAAATAATGGTGTCAAGGTAAGATCTTCCTTCTGTAACTTACGGAACTCCAAGGCGGTGAGATTTGGGGGTAGTTTCAAAGGGTCTTGAGGGACAGCGGTAGTAGTAGAGTCAGCTGGTTGCGGTCGTGCAGCTTGTGCACGGGTGGTCACCAAAACCGGAGGAGAAACTTCGTCACTCTCTTGAACCTTTGCTGGAACATGCTCAAAAATCGGATTATCCAAAACAGAGGTACACACCTGGGATTTGTCCTTGACGATCAGGTTGGTCGGTTGCAGGTCTTCTGCCAAGTCGTTGCCCAGGAGAAGTTGCACTCCAGGCATGGGAAAAGGCTTTTCCCTGACGGCGACTTGGACTTCACCGGTCACGAAGGGACAATCCAGGTGGACTCTGGCGAGAGGATAAGGAGTAGTAGCAGTGAGGTCAGTGATGAGGACAGTCTCTCCGGTGTAGGCGACATTGGGCACAGCTGATTTCAATACTATTGATTGAAGAGCCGCTGTGTCCCTCAAGATCTTAAGTTTAAAACGTCCCTCAGAATCTGAACCGTTGGTAGTGACAGTTCCAGGATACAGATGTTTACTGAAGAGAGAAAGATCATTAACATGAACACCAACATTCATTACAGGCTTACCGGACTTAGGAGGAGTCTGTTTGGGTTTGGTGGATTCAGTATTACCTTTGTATTGAGACTTACCACATTTTTCTATGGTATGTCCATAGAGTCTACAATACTTACAGTACAGTTGCGAGGTAGCTTGGTCTGCACTCACTTTCTCGTAACTGTACCAAGACTTCTTACTGGTAGGTGGTTCTGGTGTCAGCCGGTGGATGAGGCTGTAAGTGTCAGCCGACTTCGCACATTTCACTAGGTCGGTCTCTTCTTTATCTGCTAAATGTAAACGGACAGTAGGAGGTACACGCCTTAAGAATTCTTCAACTAGCATGAGGTTGACGAGTTCTGCAAAGGTAGAGACATGTGCTGCTTCCAGCCATTTCATAAAATATCTCCGTTTGGTGTTGGCAAATTCTAGAAAGGTGGTGGTACTTGCCTTTATGTAATCACGGAGTTTTCGTCGGTAGCTTTCGGTGGAGAGAAGGTAGGCGTCCAACACTGCTTGCTTCAGGGTCTGGTAGTCATTTCAGACGCCAAAGTACTGAGTGTGACTGCTGCTCTACCTGTAAATGTACTCTGAGAAGGGTAGCCCATTGGTCGGCAGGCCAGCTAAGTTGATTAGCAAGGGTCTCAAAGGTTGTAAAAAAGACGTCAATCTCTGACTCTACGAACGGTGGCATTAACTTACTTGCATGGGAGACATTGAAACTTGGAGGAAGACTAGCTGCAGCTTGTTGGCGTTGAGCGTGGTGGGTAGTTTCCAACGCGAGTTCTTTTTGACGACATTCTAGAGCCAAATCTGCTTGCTGCTTGTCATGTTCGCGTTGCATCTCCAGGTGACGTTGTTTTACTTCCAGCTGTACTCGTTCACGCTCACGGAGTAGGGCCATCTCCCTTTCCTGTTCTTCTTTCTTGATGGCTACCTCTCTTTCTGCTCTTCCTTCCTTATGGCAGCCTCACGCTCTTTGATTGCAGCTGCTTCCTTTTGTTGTTGTATGGCGGCTTGCTGTTGTTGTAGGGCTGCTTGCTGTTGCTCCTTCTCGAGCTTTGCGAGCTCGATTTTGAGTTTCATTGCCGTCAGATCATGTTTATCTGAAATAGTGTAATGTTCGTGAGTGTCAGAATCTATT
>WNGS01150531.1:0-36869 GCA_020271785.1 Procambarus virginalis
GAACGGTCTCAGGAACATACAAAAAGATACCTAAAGAAAGGACAGGTATATAAACAACACACATTCAGAGCACCCTGCAAAAGACGCCATACCGCAGAAAACTCACCTGGTGAACGGTGGCACGGAACGTGACACGACTCGACCGTTGTCCCAGAAGATCCTGGGAGCACCGCAGGTGAAGACGCAGAGCCAGACCTGCAGGAGAGCAGGGTAGAGGCGAAGAGGGCGGCCCACACCCATGACACAGGAAAAACCTCGGCGGCCTCCCCACAACCGGAAACCAGGACAACCCCCGGAGCGAAAGTGGTCACATACCGCAGCAAGGGAGGAGAGCGAGAGGCGAAGCACTTGAGCAAAAAGGCGTCACAACACCAGCACTGAAAACACCGCCCAAACCAAACAAACTCACGGCGCATGCGCAAGACACGCTGGCTGAACACGCACAACTCTCTGCGTGAAGGCGCCAATCAGGACTACTGCACTAGAAAAGTAGCCAAAGAGGAAGCAGGAACAAGAAACCCGGCCAAACAAGCGAAGACAGAGCCCAAAAAGGCACCCAACCGGGCCCACAATCAGGCCCAACAGGGCTACAAGGAGCCCACCGGGGGGGGACCCATAAGTAGCCCTACACGGGCCAAAAGTAGCCCAACCGGGCCACTGGCCACAAGCAGCCCAAACCGCAAGTAGCCCAAAAACGGCGACAAGGACGAGGAGCCCACAGACGTTCCAATAACGCAGGAAGTAGCGAATACCTTCCCGAACCCTCGAGAGCACGGAAGCCAAAACCAGTCCCAAAGACACACAAAGGCGCAGACGCACCCGAGACCAGAAGGCATGTAGAACCCCAAGAACGGGGTTAACATGACGAAAATACCGTCCAAAAAAGGGGTGGGGGAAACCATCCACCCACAGGACGGAACCAACAGAGTCAAAGGCCAAGGAACCGAGGCCCGGGGAGGGGCCAACGCCAAACAGGCACGTAAGGCGGAATGGGAAGAAAACCCCACTCCCGTAACCACAAGCCCGCTAGAGGGGATAAAAACTCCCACAGGATCCTACGGGGCCAAGGCCCACCAAAGTCCAGCCCCTCCCCAGCCCCCGGGAACCTACACGACAGGGGGGGGGGGGCCCCCGGGGCTGAGCCGTCCCCCCAAAGCCCCGGCATTACCAGAAAACCGGGGCAGCCGGGAAAAACACTAAAGAAGGGAGCGCACTGGCAGACGCTTACAACACGGCCGGAGGAACAGGCTCAAATGCCCCCGTCACTACCCCGGAAGGGGAATTCCCCGAGACCGCCCGAGTTTCAACACCATCAAACCCCGCCCTGAAACTACAGACGGTAAGGAATCGGATGCAGGCAGGAAGGGGAATCCAGGGAAAACAAGAACCAAAACGGGTGCCAGCCCCGGGGCTCCCGGGGAATAACCACGAGAGCGTTGCCACCACCAAGGCTCAAGTGCAACGCCACTGCTGCCCGCACCCGCTTAGTCAGCACAACTGGGTAACCGATCCATAACGAGCAACAAACTCACAGGACTCCGGGTCAGAAGGTGTCACCGACCCACAGGCAAGCCGATGGAGGCAAAACAGAGAGTCACCCAGAGACACGGTGTGGCAACCCTCAAACTCGCTGGAAGCGGGGGGGACTCTGGGGTCACATCCATAGGACCCACGCGCCCCCAGGGTTTCCCAGGGTCCCGAGCTTTTACTATAAGAGGACTCTCGCTCAGGTAATCCCAGGCAGGTACTGCTAACCGGCACCAAAGCTACCAAACAACTTTCTAAGAGCTGAACCCCCGGGACGTGTACACTCACGGGGACCTAGCAGGGGTGCCACCAGAAATACTCAGAACACAAGGGACCCAATGGGCAAGAACGAAGGCATACCCCCCCACCAGGTAATACACAAAAGAAAAAAGAAAACCCGCAAGAGAACAGCGTACCCAAGCGGAAGAGAGCCGGCCGCCATGATTGATGGAGACAAGCTGCACAGTACCCTTCGCCCCACCAGTGCAAAACGGCCCTTACTCTAAGGCGAACAAGGAGACAGACACCCGAGCACACAAAGATCTGCCAAAAAACCAAGCAGTAACGGCCTAGCAGGGGCAGACCCCAAGGAACTAGTGGAAGGTGGCCCCAAGTCCCAAGGCCAGTACTTACAGGTCCACCTAGGGAAGGGAACCCTAGACGCATGCAACCCGAGTACTGGAGAATCACTCCCGCTCACGCACCACCTAGAAAACAGACACCACACACTAGGTACAGTGCTGAAACAACCACTGGAGCCGAGGCACATCCCGGTGCCTATAGCATCGCCCAAAACTGATGGGGTGATAGCCGGCGTGGGAGGTCTGGGGCTCCCCCTTCCCCTCCCGGGGAGGGGGAGCCGCGCAGACAGCGGCCGGTGACGTTGTGACGTCATACTAGTTTGCTTGTTTTCTGTTGGGGAGTTCTATCCAATATTTCGGCTTTTGATAGCAATTTTAACCAGATAGGGGTTTACCTGGTTGATACCTGGTTGATGGGGTTCTGGGAGTTCTTTACTCCCCAAGCCCGCCCGAGGCCAGGCTGACTTGTGAGAGTTTGGTCACTAGGCTGTTGCTTGGAGCGCCCGCAGGCCCACATACCCACCACAGCCCGGCTGGTCCGGAACTCCTGGAGGAATAAATCTAGTTTCCTCTTGAAGATGTCCACGGTTGTTCCGGCAATATTTATATGCTTGCTGGGAGGACGTTGAACACCGTGGACCTCTGATGTTTATACAGTTTCTCTGATTGTGCCTATGCACCCCTGCTCTTCACTGGTTCTATTGCATTTCTTCCATATCGTTCACTCCAGTACGTTGTTATTTACTGTGTAGATTTGGGACCTGGCCCTCCAGTATCTCCAGGTGTATATATTTGATATTCTCTCGTCTTCTTTCTAGTGAGTACATTGGAGAGCTTTGAGACGATCCCAATAATTTAGGGCTTTATCGCGTCTATACGTGCTGTATATGTTCTCTGTATTCCTCTATTTCAGCAATCTCTCCTGCTCTGAAGGGGGAAGGAGTACTGAACAGTACTCAAGACGGGACAGCACAAGTGACTTGAAGAGTACAAGCATTGTGAGTGATCCCTGGATTTGAAAGTTCTCGTAATCCCTCCTATCATTTTCTGGCTGTCGAATATTTGCTTGGTTATGCTCCCTAAACGTTAGGTCGTCAGACATCATATATTCCCAAATCCTTTACATGCTGTTTTCCTACTATGGGCACATTTGATTGTGTTTTGTACTCTGTATTATGTTTAAGGTCCTCATTTTTACCGTACTGAGTACCTGGAATTTATCACTGTAAACATCATGTATTTTCTGATGCCCAGTCGAAAACTTTATTAATATCAGCTTGAAGTTTTCAATGTCTTCAGCCGAGGTAATTTTCATACTGATTTTTGTGTCATCTGCAAGGATGATACGAAGCTGTGACTTGTATTTTTGTCTATATCTGATATGAGAATAAGGAAAAGCAGCGGGCAAGGACTGTACCCTGAGGTACAGAGCTTTTAACTGCACTTGGACTAGTTTTATATGGTTGACCGTTACTCGCTGAGTCTGTTTGACAGAAAACTGAGTATCCAGCGTCCTACTTTACCGGTTATTCCCATTGACTTCATTTTGTGTGCTATCACGCCATGGTCACATTATCGAAAGCCTTTGCGAAGTCCGTATATCACATCAGCATTCTGTTTTTCTCTAATGCCTCAGTGACTTTATCGTAGTGCTCAAGTAGCTGTGAGAGGCACGATCTTCCCGCGAAATCCTGTTGGCCTGGGTTGTGAAGGTCATTGGTCTCCATGAAATTGGTGACCTGACTCCTAATCACTCTCTCAAATACTTTATTATGTGCGATGTCAGTGCAACTGGTCTATAATTCTTTGTTTGTTTTGAGGCACTTACCTTTCTGGGTGCCTGTCCCGGTCGATGGCAGACATAGAATGCGCTCAACCACACGGGGGATTCTATAGGCCATTGCTCCCCTTGCCTCTCTGAGGGGGCCCGGTTCTGGCTGTGGTCCCCGGTAGGCCTAAGAACTCCATACACATGACTGATGCCAAAGTCTGACATCAGCATATCAGCCTGGGATAGCTCCGGGGAGCCGATGGGGCTCCCCCAGAAAACAAGAGTGGGCTGCAAACACACACACACAGCCAGTGACTCCTCACTCGCAAACATTCCACCTCCCACCATATGTTATTGTTTTTATTACACTATTTACACACGTTACATATAAGTATCTACATATTCTATTCACCATAACTATACAACTAATTGATTCCAAATAGCATATGGCCACAATACACTGCATGACACTTACAGGCTATTCATGTCCGTGCCACCTCTTGGGTGGCTTAACCCTGCTTAAATGGCGCTGGCCATTTAGTATGTGTCACTCACAGACGCATACCAAAAAAAAAGAAAAAAAATTATTTTTCTTCTAAAACCTGTTAATTTGTGTTCACTGATCATGGGAAAAATAATAAAAAAATCGTAAGTGGCATATATTGCCCGCTATAGGGGGGGAAGATGGCAAAAAACAGGCGCTGACTCAGCGTGCGTCCCAGACGGTTGTTCTCGCCAACTGTCAGGCCGGAGTTGCCACAAAGAGATAATTACCTAATTATTTCAATGTCTCTGATTGATTTTTTGTAGTTTTTTTGCTGTAATATATTCAATAGTGTGTAGCGTGATATATTTATTAATAAAATGAGTGAATCATCGCTGTACTCAAAAATATGGTATGCATATTGTTGATACAATTATGTTCATCAAACAGTGAACAAATACTTTGTCGGTTATTACACTATATACACAGGTTATATATAAGTATCTGCATGTTTTGTTCACCATAACGAACCACTAAGTTGCTATTATGAGTCAAAAAAGTAACGAGGAGTGACCGCCACACACCAGCAGCCACTCACTCCCTCACACCTCACTCGCCCACATCTCCTCCCACCATACTGTTTTTGCTTTTATTCGCTATATACAGACTTTATATAAGTACAGTATCTATATTCATGTTCACCATAACGAACCACTAAGTTGGCATGCTGAGTGGCAGTGTCAGTGGCAGCCGCCACTGGCTGCTACTTCCTCCTTCCTCAAGTCATCTGACTCACCCACATTCTCCTCCCACAATACTGTTTTTGCTTTTATTTACTATATACAGATGCTATATATAAGTATCTACATTCGTGTTCGCCATAATGAACCACTAAGTTGGTATGCTGAGTGGCAGTGGCAATGGCAGCCAGTGGCAGCCCGCCACTGGCTGCCACTCCCTCCTCCCCCACCTCACCTGTCTTGCCACCGTTCTCCTCCCACCATACTGTTTTGCTTTTATATACGACGTTTATATAAGTATTTACATGTTTTGTTCACCGTAACTGTACATCTAAGCTTGTATGGTGAGTAAAGGCACAAAGATGTAGCTACTACACAGTCAGTGGTGGCGGCCGCCCTCAAGGCCAGACGCACTAATATTTCTCCTCCACAATACTGTTTGTGGTGTTATTACGCTATATACACACATTATATATAAGTATCTACCTGTTTTATTCACCATACTTGTACAAGTAAACTGGTATGGTGCCCAAAGACCATAGTGGTCACCAGTAAACAAACATGATAAGTCGTGCAGACGATGCCAACTTCCTCACCAAAATGGCGGCTCCCAACCTACTCCTATTGCTGTTTATACCTCTATACACAAGTTATATATAAGTATCTACATTTGTGTTCACCATAGCGAACCACTAAGCTGGTATGGTGAGTGCAGTCAATAAAAGGTGGCCACACACAGTCAGGAGACAACGCCACCACCCTCCCTCCCACAGCATTACTCCTCCTTCCATGGAGCACAGCGCTAAATATCACCACAATCCTGCTATTATCAGAACCCTGGTCAGTTTTATCACAGTCAGGGGTCTTCTGTAATAATATCATCGCTACATAATAGCATGAACAAGTATATTATGGCATTTTTAGGAGATGCTGTGGTCACAAGCTGAACAGCAGTGCTTTGAGCTCATGCTGTGTGTGTCAGGCTTGGTAACTCATTCAATACTGAGGCCCCTAACACCCGGGAATTTGGCCCACGATTTTTTTTTAAAATGGTCTGTTTACAAGAGCGCTGATGAAGGTGTGGTGAACCCCGTGTATCCGCGGGCCGTTTAAATCTTGCGTAGTACTCCAAAGCATAATATGATGCGATGCGCAATTTACTGCAAGTCAGTCATAGCATCATATGATGTCTTGTGCAACTAAAGGGTTAATCTTTAACAATCAATCACTGCATGACAAGTCACACAGCAGCCAGCAGAAAACGCCACCTCCCTCACTAAAATGCCTCCGCCCAACATACTCCTGTTGCTGTTATTATACTACATACACATATTATATACAAGTATCTACATTTGTGTTCACCATAGCGAACCACTAAGCTAGTATGGCGAGTCCAAACAAGAGTGGCAGCAACACAGAGTCAGCGACACTACTTCGATCCCTCCCTCCTCTCAAAAGTCCTCTCCCACAATACTACGCACAGTGCTAATTATCACCACAATCCTGCTATTATCAGAATCCTGGTCACTAAATCCCATAAATTAATAATTTCCACAAGTTATGTTGTAAAAGAACATGAGAAGTTGTTTGAAGATTCCTAGATGGACAAAATAATGGTAGTGTGCTGTGTATAGTGCTGTGAACATCTTGAACATCATTGATTCACTGATATCTGAACATTGTACACAGCCTTTATCACAGTCAGGCTCCTCTGTAATACTATCATAGCTAAATAATACCAGTTACATATATATTTTACAGTACTAGGCAATGCTGTGGTCACAAGCTGAAGAGCAGCACAAGCGACTTGAGAATGGTCCAGGACGGACCGAAACGTCGTCGTCCCTTCAACTTCTAGTGTGTGGTCTGGCCAACAAGAGCAGTGCTGTTAGCTGATGCTGTGTGTACCAGCCTTGGTTGCTCACTCAGTACTGAGGCTCTCACACCGTGAATGCTGCCCACGATTTTTTTTCTAAAATGGCATCTATTTACGAGAGCCCTGAGGAAGCTAATGTGAACTCCATATAGCGTGGGAGTTTTGAATGCTATGCTATACCTACGAGCACCCTGAGGCACCTTGCACACCACCGATCAAGCTCCTCAAGGCGCATTGCGCAGTCGAGTGGTTAAGGCTGTAGCAGCTTGAGAATTAAGAACTGCAATAATGTTATCGTGAAGCCAAAGCGTTAAGGTGCCAGATCGAGGGTGTGCAATCACTATAAGGTGCTTTTTGAGTACAGGGAGTAATTCAAAACTCCTGCAGGTACACAGGGCTCACAACTGTGTCTCAGGATTCCAGTAAACAGAAGCCATCTTAAAAAATCAACAGCATCTGTACTGGGTGTGAGAGCCTTAGTAATGAGAGTGTGATTTCATCACCATACCCGCCAGAACTGCTTATTAATTTGTTATGATGCATATAAATGTTGATAGTGATATATAATGTGTGTGTGTGTATATAGTGTAATAACAGCAAAAACACTTTGATTGATCTAAGAATATAATACATGTGACACTGTATGAGCCCCGTATTTTTGAGCATATCAATGTTCCACACATTTAACAATATAAATTCCACAAATTACACACTATTCAATAATATTAATGCAAAAAGTTGGATATAAAACCATTCACAGACACTGAAATAATCAAGTAAAAATATATCTGGGGGCAATCCTGGCCTCACTCGGCTGTCGGGCACTAGGCTGATCTTGGAGTCTTGTATATATTAAACTCTAAACACAAGACCTTTGTGGTTCTCTATGGCGCACAAAAAATTTAGATAATTATATATAATGTGTGTATATAGTATAATAATAACAAACACACTTATTGATATAAGAATATAATGTGTCACTATATATGAGCCCCATATTTCTGAGCAAAGTGATGTTCAACACTTTATATAAACTTTTATTAAAATTTACACACATTTGAATAATATTACAGCAAAAAAGAAATTGAGAAAAAAAACAATGAGACACTGAAATAAATATGAGAAATTATATTCGTGGCACCAGCCGTCCCACAGGGCGGCAGTTGCCACAGCTGAGGCTACTGTGTCTCAGTGCCTAATCACTCAACGTTCATAAATTGCTCAACTTCTCAATCTGCATCACGGCTAAAGTAAGTTGCATAAAATATTTTATTTTAGTTTCCTGTAATCAGAAACTACATTTTAACATGATAAAAAAAATGAAATATTTTGTTTCCGGCGACATACAGGGGTGTCATATTTTAATGTGTCGCATTGCAGTGGTTAATGACTGACAATTATTGCTTTACATTATTTCACTCACCTGTAATGTACAATGACCATCTCTCTGAAGGAATTCAACAAACTTAGGGACAATTCCAGTTTGAATAACTTCATCTATGGGTGGATTGGGCTCTCTTGATAGTAGTTTGCGGAATTTTTGTGTGGCATTGAGCTGAGCTTCCAGATCATCGCTATAGAGAACTTGAACCATCTCTGCAGTAATCAGGCTACCACCACCACCACCACCTTGCTGATTACTCTCCTGAAATATAACTTATTTTTAAATATATTTTTAAATACTTGCAAACCTATTTCATTACTTTATAAAAAGATGACTGCAATACAATTATATGAGTCAGATCTTCCAGCAAAAATGTTTTGCATGTACTGTAATTTTAAATATACACTAATCAAATGGAATGAATGAAAGTAAGTGGTGGCTCAGCTCCTCCACTTCTGCTGAGGGATCAGGATTCTGGTCCCTGCTTCCAGCAGGATTTGGGTGCACTCATGTCGGAAGACCTTACCTTTAAAGAAAACAATAAAGTAGCCATCACAACTGCAAGAAAAATGACAGGTTGGATAACAAGAACCTTTCAAACTAGAGATGCTATACCAATGATGATACTTTTCAAGACACTTGCACAATGACAGCCCCTTTCAAACCTGGAGAAAATGCTGACCTGGAGAGCGTGCAGAAATCCTTTACTGCTAGAATCCACTCAGTAAAACATCTAAACTATTGGGACCGACTAAAATGCCTAAATCTGTATTCTCTTGAGTGCAGGCAGAATATATATATAATAATTTACACATGGAAAATAGTAGAGGGACTGGTCCCTAACCTGCACACAGAAATAACACCACAAGAGACCAGGAGGCATGGCAGGATGTGCAGAATACCCTCGTTGAAAAGCAGAGGTGCAATAGGTACTCAGAGAGAACTCTATCAACATCAGAGGCCCGAGACTGTTCAACACGCTTCCACTACACATAAGGGACATAACTGGCCGACCCTTCACAGTGCTCAAGAGAGAACTTGACAGAAACCTCCAAAGGATACCTGATCAACCAGACTGTGATTCATACGTCAGGCTGCGAGCAGCCACGTCCAACAGTTTGGTTGACCAGTCCAGCAACGATAAAGTATTTATATAAAAGTATTTATATCTTGATAGCTTTCTGTTACAATTTCATTTCCTCAGACTCTCATGATCGCTTCAGCGTCTGGTCTATTTCTTCAGTCTCCCTGTCTAAATTTATTTTCCTTGCTTATGATAGCCATGTCCATTTAAGTATTTCCATGATTTTTTCCTTCTATACAGTCGTTTGCATTCTCTTTCTAGAGTGGTCCTCTTTCTGACGCTCCTTACAGGCACATGCTTCAAGCAGATCTTTTAAACTTCAGCTGTCAGTTGGGCTATCCCTATAATTACCCAAGTGTAATTATTTAAGTGTAGTTACAGGATGAGAGCTATGATCGTGGTGGCCCATCTTCCCAGTACTTTTTGTCATATAACACTTTGAAACTACTAACGGTTCTGGCCTCCACCTCACTTAGCTTGTTCCAACTGTCTACCACTCTGTTTGCAAAAGGAAATTTTCTGATGTTTTTCGGCACCTTTGTTTCCTTAGCATGAATCTGTGTCCTCTTGTTCGTGATGTTGCTGGTTTCAGGAGTTCTTCCCTGTCAATTTGGTTAATTCCGGTAAGAATTTTGTATGTGGCGATCATATCGCCTCTTTTTCGTCTATCTTCTAGTTTAGGCATGTTTAATGTCGGTCATCTCTCCTTGTAGCTCTTGTTTTTCAGTTCCGGAAGCCATTTTGTAGCATGCCGCTGCACCTTTTCCAGTTTCTTTATGTGTTTCTTGAGATTTAGGCACCATACAACTGCTGCATATTCCAATTTTGGTCTCACAAAGTCATGAACAGTTTCCTTAGTATTTCACCATCCATATAATTAAAAGCAAGTCTGAAGTTGGAAAGCGACACATACACTCCTCTCACAATGTTCTTTGTGAGTTCCTCTGGCGACAGCTTACCATCCAAAACCACCACTAGGTCTCGTTCTTTATAAGAGATCTGTAATACCTTTCCATATAATTTGTAGTTTTTTTCATTATTATTTGATTTTACCACAAATGTGGCCACACATTTACAATGCTAACGAGCATATATACATTTTGTTCTGTCCTCCATGGACAGGGTTAGAGATCTGTAAAACATATAATTCAGTGATTTATTGAACACTCAACCACAGAAGGTGATTGTAGTGCTTTTAAAATGCAAATCTAACCTACAAACATAATTTGTAAGTTGTGTGGTTATATCTTGAGATGGTTATCTTGAGATGATTTCCGGGCTTAGCGTCCCCGCGGCCCAGTCCTCAACCAGGCCTCCTTTTTGTTACCCCCCCCCCCCTGGGAAGCAGCCCGTAGCAGCTGTCTAAACTCCCAGGTACATATTTACTGCTAGATAACAGAGGCATCAGGGTGAAAAACATTTTACCCATTTGTCTCCGCCTCCACCAGGGATCGAACCCGGAACCTCAGGACTACGAATCCGAAGTGCTGTCCACCCAGCTGTCAGGTGCTCATGTAAAGTGGGCGCCTGTCAGCTGGGGAAATAGACAGTGGTCTATTTCTTCTGATTCCACATTCCATAACATGGCATTTATTCACATTGAATTCCATTTGCCACTTTAAGCTCCAAGCACTTATTTTATCTACATCAATTTGAAGGGCATTACAATCGTCTGCGTCTATCGTCTATCTTCCCTAGTATCTTAGCATCATCTGCAAACATGTTCAAATAATTTAGTATTCCTTCTGGTAGATCGTTTATGTAGATGATGAACATTACTGGTGCAAGAACTGAACCCTGTGGTAATCAGCTAGTAATACTCCTCCAGATACATTGTCTCTGATAACTGCTCTTGTCTGTCTGTCACTTACAAAAATTTTCATCCATGTCAGAAGTCTCCGTCACTCCTCCAGCATGTTCCAGTTTCCAGAACAACCTCTTGTGTGGGACTCTGTTAAAAGCCTTTTTTAGATCCAGATAGACACAGTCAACCCAATCCCCCTCTTTCTTGTATTATCTCTGTGGCTCTATCATAAAACTAAGTAGATTTGTTACACAGGATCTTCCTATTCAAAAACCACACTGTCTGTCCGTTATTATGTCATTACTCTATAGGTGTTCAACCGTTTTGGCTTTAACTATTGTTTCTAGTGTTTTGACTACCACACTTGTTAATGACACGGGTCTATAATTTATAGGTTCCTCTCGACTACCATTTTTATAGATTGGTACTATGTTTATCTTTTTCCATATATCTGCTAAGATTCCTGTGCACAGGGATGTCTGGAATATTAAATGGAGTGGAATGCCCAACTCAGTTGCACAGAACTGAGTGGAATGCCCAACTCATTTGCACATTCTCGCAGCACCGAAGGTGAAACTCCATCACGTCCAGCTGCTTTATTTCTTCCTAGCCCCTTGAGTAATTTTTCCACTTTCATCTTGTGATACCACTGAGTCAACAAAATTATTCACCCCCCCTCTGTCACTATGTGATGGAGTGCAAAAAGATACTCGAATTCAGTGATAATTCTAAAACAAATGTTCAAGAAATATTTCATTCAAAATGATCTGCTGCCAGAAGTCTTGTCCAAATAACCCCAGTTTGCTAACTGTAGGTAGTATTTGAGTGAGTGTAATCTATCCACCGCTGCCCACTAGATGGGGGGCAATGTGCAGGATAAACATATCAATTGTGACACTAGCTCTCCACATGGCAGTTGCTTAAACTAGAAACTACTTGTGGTCAGTCTCGAGCCCATTGTAAATGTGATGTGCTCTGAATTTTGTAACTAGCTCATCAAGAATGTAACTTGCTTAGCTAAATGAATTGTGGGGTTCAGTCCCAAATCCCATTATGTGCTTCTAACACTTTCCACTACTGCCCACAGGATGGGTATGGGGTGCATAATAAATGAACTAAAAAAAAAAACTCTTGAGATACCTATTATGTTTTCTATGGCGTGCTCTGGAATTGGTATTGGGTTCAGTTCTATGAAACCATAATTTTGTAAAAACACACTTTGGAACTGTTCATTTCTTTTTTCATTCTCAGTACTCCCGTTCCCCGTTCTCAATCTCTGGATTTTATTGTTTACACGCAGCTTGCTTTTGATAAATTTATAGAAAAGGCTGTTTTACATTTGTCTGCTATACCTTTCTCAAAGTTCCTTTCTACCTCTCTCATCACTGCTGTGTAATTGTTTCTTGCTAGCTTGTAGTGCTGGTATGTTTGAGGGTTAGGCCTCTTTCTAAATTGAACCTATTTTTTGTCTTATCCCCTCTGGCCCTCTCTCAATTTCTGTTGAACATTTACTTCCTTGCCTAGCAACAAGTCTGTCCAATTAAACTCATTAAAGAATTTCCTAAATTCCCCATAGTGTCCTCTCTTGAAATCGAGTTTATCAACTGTTTCCATGTCCCCATTCTTTTCTAGGTTATATCGCAAAGCATATTTAATTTCCAAAAAGACATGATCACTTTTTCCAAGGGAGGAAGATAAGGATGTCAAAATATCTCTTGAACGGAACATCTTGAACGGAACATCTTGAATGGAACATCTTGAATGGAACATCTTCCCTCATTCTTGTGGCTTGCTTGACGTGTCGATACATGAATGTCTCCAGAAAGAGGTTTACAAATCTGCCTTTCCAAATGTCCGCCATTCTTGCTTCGTGGGCCTCCNAAGCTAGAATATGCAGCGTTGTATGGTGCCCATATCTTAAGAAGCACATCAACAAACTGGAAAAGGTGCAAAGACATGCTACTAAGTGGCTCCCAGAACTGAAGGGCAAGAGCTACGAGAGAGGATTAGAGGCATTAAATATGCAAAACTAGAAGACAGAAGAAAAAGAGGTGATATGATCACTACATACAAAATAGTAACAGGAATTGATAAAATCGATAGGGAAGATTTCCTGAGACCTGGAACTTTAAGAACAAGAGGTCATAGATATAAACTAGCTAAACACAGATGCCGAAGAAATATAAGAAAATTCACTTTCGCAAACAGAGTGGTAGACGGTTGGAACCAGTTAGGGGAGAAGGTGGTGGAGGCCAAGACCGTCAGTAGTTTCAAAGCGTTATATGACAAAGAGTGCTGGGAAGACGGGACACCACGAGTGTAGCTCTCATCCTGTAACTACACTTAGGTAATTACACAGGAAATGTACCACCGAACAGGCACCCCCACCGTTGCACCGTGGAACAAGGTGGAGGCGGGGCCCCGAACTCAAGCAAAGTTAGACAAGCATAGGAGAGGGGCAGGAGTACAGGCAGGGGTCGCGTCGAAAGGGCCAAGAGGCCACCCGCAGACACCCGTGAACCGAGGAAGGAAGCAGGTGGAGAGAACAAAAGCAGCCCAATATGGGCTAATAGCCCTGCAGTAGGCACCTCGGGTGATACGGTCCACGGTCACAAGTACGTACGTACACCCATGCCTACGTCCAAAAACAGCGTCAGGACGAAGGAAACGCCAAACCGCACCAACTCACCTGCAGAACATAGGCGCTGAAAGGCCATGACGCAAGCTTTCGAGTCCGTAGCCGCCGGAGGCGGCCAGGGCGCCCTTGCTGGAGAGGAGGGGAGCGGCGAAGGAGGCTCCCCACCCTAGAACGCAGGGAAAAACCTCGTGACTTCCCCACAGCGGGGAAGGGGGGCACGTATGGGGATATGATCACCACATTTAAAATTCTGAAGGGAATTGATAGGGTAGATAAAGACAGGCTATGTAACACAAGGGGCACACGCACTAGGGGACACAGGTGGAAACTGAGTGCCCAAATGAGCCACAGAGATAGTAGAAAGAACTGTTTTAGTGTCAGAGTGGTTGACAAATGGAATGCATTAGGAAGTGATGTGGTGGAGGCTGACTCCATACACAGATTCAAGTGTAGATATGATAGAGCCCAATAGGCTCAGGAATCCGTACACCTGTTGATTGACGGTTGAGAGGCGGGACCAAAGAGCCAGAGCTCAACCCCCGCAAACACAACTAGGTGAGTACAGCAGCACCCCAGACAACCCCCAAGCAACGGGGCACGGATTGGATGAAGAAAAGAGTGAGAGGCGAAGCCCCCCGAGAGAAATGAATGCAGAACACGTGTGCACACCGCCCGGAACCAAAACAAACTCTCACGGCACATGCGCAGGACGCGAAAGAAAAGTAGTCCAACAGAGCGAGAAGTAGCCCAACAGGGCGAGAAGTAGCCCAACTGGAGACAGGAGCCCAACCAGCTACAAGGCGCCCAACAAGGCGAGAAGTAGCGCCACCGGCGACAAGCAGCCAACTGGCGACAGTAGCCCAAACTGCTACAAGGAGCCCAAACGGCTACAAGGAGTCCAAAACTGCTACAAGGAGCCCAAAACTGCTACAAGGATCCGGGACACGCAGGAGGTAAGCCGCAAAGGCCAACTGCACCGCAGACGAAGAGATGCGGTGAGCCGAAAACTCCGGAAGACGGAACCGAAGGAACCACAGGGACATGGAACCGAACCCGGGGAGGAGCAGAACCCAAGCCCAAATCGTACGCAGAGGGGGGAAAGAAAAACCCCACTCCTCGCAACAGTAAGCCCCGCTCAGAAGGACGGAATCCAGGCGGGGCACAATGGAGCACAAAGCCCCCAAGGCCGCTCCTCCCCAACCCCAGGAGCCTCTACACCAGGCCCTGGGGCCGAGTCGACCTCCAAAGCCCCGGCCCCACAAGAAAAAGCCGGGGCAGCCGAGAGAGCTGGAAGAGAAGGGGCCCACTGGTCAGACCCCGGAACATCGGCCGGAGGAACAGACTCGAATGCCTCCGCAGCTACCCCGGACGGGGCAACCCAAAAAACTGCCCAAGTCTCAGAACCTCTAACCCCGCCCCGACCCCGAAGCCTACAGATGCATAGGGGCCGGAAGCAGGAGGGGGAAAAACAAGGGGGCGTGGAAGAACCAAGGTCGAAGCGACCAAAACCCCCAAGCTGTGTCCCTACACAAGCGGGGCAGCATCGGGGCGTCCGGGGAAGCGACAAACCTGAGCGCGTTGCAACGCGCGAGCTGCCTGCACCCATGGGAATTCATCAGCAGACTAGGTGAATGGAGTCACGAACAAGCAATAAAGCTCGCAGGACTCAGGGTCGAATGTGTCACCGACCCAACAGGCAGCATGACGGAGGCAAAAACAAGGAGAGTCACCCTGAGACAAAGGGACAGAGCAACCCTCAACTCGCACAAAGAGAGAGGGGACGCAAGGGTCTCCACAATCGGACCCGAGAGCCCCGGGGGGTTTACCAGGGCCCCTAGACTGGGTCTGCTAAGGGTTATCCCAGGCAGGGCACTGCTAACCGGTGCCCCAAACTACCAAGCAAACTGCTAAAGCTGAACCCATGGGACGTGTCCACCTGTGAGGGCGAAGCAGGGGGTGCCACCACACAAACGAACCTAATATAAGGGGGGGAACAAGGCAGACCCCCCTACCAGGCAAAAACAAATATAAAAGAAAAACCACACAAGTGGACAACGTACCCAGAGGGAACAGAGCCGGCCGCTGTCATAGGTGAAAACTAGCTACGCAGTACCCTGCACCCCACCAGTGTTACAACTACCACTTACCCCAAGGTAAACAAGGGAGTAAAACTCCCAAACACTCGGGGCGGCCAAACGCCAAGCAGCGAAAAGCCAACAGAGGTAGACCCAAGGTGACTTGTGGAAGCCAACCCCAAGCCCCAAGGGCTTACAGGGCACTCAGGGAAGGTGACCCTAAGCACATGCAGCCCGAGTACCTGAGAATACTACTCCCAGCTCACACGATCACCGTAAGAGCAGCATTGCAAACAAGTCACAGCACTGAAACAAGACCGGAGCTGGAGCCACACGACCGTGCATTATCCCATCAGCCGAGGAACTGAGGAGGGGATCGCCGGCGCTGGGGTCTGGGGCTCCCCTTCCCCCTCCCGGGGAGGGGGGAGCTGCGCAGACATGCGGCGCGGCTCGTGTGACGTCATGCTTGTTAGTTCGTTTTTCCTGGGGGAGTTCTGTCCACTCGTTTGTCGAATTTTGTTGTTAACCAGAATAGGGGTTTGTTTTGTGGCGCTTACCTTTCTGGGTGCCTGTCCCGGTCGATGGCAGATATAGAATGCTCCAAATCACATATGCATTTCTATGGGCCATTGCTCCCCGTGCCTCTCTGAGGGGGCCAGGTTCTGGCTCGTGGTCCCCGGTAGGCCTAGAACTCCACCCACATCGACTGATGCAAAATAGTTAGGGTATCCATATCAGCCATGGATAGCTCCGGGGAGCCGTAGGGGCTCCCCCCAGAAAAACGCCCAAGAAGCCAAGGAACACACGCAGAACACTCCTGCGGCAGAGGAGGAAACAAGGGAACGCACAAGGAAATGAAGTGGTGGAAACCGACCACACCCCCCAACATAGCAGCAAGTGCAGGCAAAACCGACCAAAGGAGATGCCAAGAAAATGACTGGGGTGAGGCAGGACGAAAGAGCAGAAGCACAAAAACCCCAGGAAAACAACCAGGGGTAGACAATCAGGCAGGGACTCATACGCAAGCCTTAGGCACAAAACAGCAGCAAAGTGCCACACCACAACCGGACACAGGAACAAGGACACGCCACCGCAAAACACGTTACCAATGCACACGTGCAGTAGCAGCAACAGGCACCACCGCAACAGGTAAATAGCAACTCACTTCTGCAAAGGCAGAAAACGGAGCAGACAGACCCCAGACAGGGCCCACAGAGACACCACATAACCCAGCAGGCCCGGAAACCTGCACACCAGGCAACCGACAGCGGATCAACCCCGCTTAATACCTGCTGGATGGGATAGTGGGAGCTCATTTACACCCCAAGCCCGGCCCGAGGCCAGGCTAGACCGGCCAGAGGGTGGCCCACCAGGATGGGCCGGAACTTTTATTCGAAAGCAAGCTAGTGTGCCCCAAAAGTCCACGGACGTACCAGCAATAAGGCGTATGCTCGCAAGTAGGTCGTGTAACAACTGCAGACCTCTGACGGATATACAGTGTTCCCTGATTGTGCCTATAGCACCACTGCCCTCCACTGGTACTATCCCGCAAGTTCTACCAGATAGGCGGGACCCAAGAGCCAGAGCTCAAAACCTTGCAAGCACAGCCAGGAGCTCTACCAGGTGAGTACAGAACCAACACCACAACCCCACACCTCATAACACTAAAAAGGGCGGGTCCCCTGAAGGACCCCAGCATGGGTTGGACATGCACAAGAGTGGGACAGGAATGGGTGAAAAAAGGACAGTTACTGGTGTGCGAACGGTCTCAGACGTACAAAAAGATACCTAAAGAAAGACAGGTATATAAACAACACCACATTCGGCGCCCTGCCAAAAGACGCCAGACCACAGAAACTCACCTGGTGAACGGTGGCACGAACGTGACACGACTCGACCGTGCCCAGAAGAGCCTGGGAGCACCGCCAGGTGAAGACGCCAGAGCCAGACCTGCAGGAGAACAGGGTAGAGGTGAAGATGACGGCCCACACCCATGACACAGGGAAAACCTCGGCGGCCTCCCCACAACGGAAACCAGGACACCCCCGGAGCGAAGGGGCACATACCGCAGCAAGGGAGAAGAGCGAGAGGCGAAGCACTTGAGCAAAAAAGGCGTCAAACACCAGCACTGAAAAACACCGCCCAAACCAAAACAAACTCCACGGCGCATGCGCAAGACACGCTGGCTGAACCGCACAACTCTCTGCGTGAAGGCGCCAACCAGGACTACTGCACCAGAAAAGTAGCCAAAAGAGGAAGCAGGAACAAGAAAACCGGCCAACGAAGCGAAGACAGAGCCCAAAAAGGCACCAACCGGGCCACAATCAGCCCACAAGGCTACAAGGAGCCAAACCGGCCCAACAAGTAGCCCAACCGGGCCAAAAGTAGCCCAACCGGGCCAATGGCCACAAGCAGCCCAACCGCAAGTAGCCCAAAACGGCGACAAGGACGAGGAGCCGACAGACGTTCCAATAACGCGGGAAGTAGCGAAAAACCTTCCCGAACCCTCGAGAACACGGAAGCCAAAACCAGTCCCGAAGGCACACAAAGGCGCAGGCGCACCCGAGACCAGAAGTCACGTAGAACCCCAAAAACGGGGAAACATGACGAAAATACCGTCCCAAAAAGGGGTGGGGGAAACATCCACCCACAGGACGGAACCAACCGACTCAAAGGCCAAGGAACCGAGCCCGGGGAGGGGCCGACGCCCAACAGCACGTACGGCGAGTGGGAAGAAAACCCCACTCCGCGTAACCACAAGCCCCGCCTAGAGGGGATAAAAACCCCACGGGGTCCTACGGGGCCAAGGCCCCCCAAGTCAGCCCCTCCCCCGACAGGCCCCGGGGCTGAGCCGTCCCCCAAAGCCCCGGCCGTACCAGAAAACCGGGGCAGCCGTGAAAACACTAAGGAAGGGAGCCCACTGGCAGACTCTTACAACACGGCTGGAGGAACAGGCTCAAATGCCCCCGTCACTACCCCGGAAGGGGAATTCCCCGAGACTGCCCGAGTCTCAACACCATCAAACCCCGCCCTGAAACTACAGACGGTAAGGAACCGGATGCAGGCAGGAAGGGGAATCCAGGGGAAAACAAGAACCAAAACGGGGCAGCCCCGGGGCTCCCGGGGAGTAACCACGAGAGCGTTGCCACCACCAAGGCTCAAGTGCAACGCCCCTGCTGCCCGCACCCGCTTAGTCAGCACAACTGGGTAACCGAGCCACAACGAGCAACAAACTCGCAGGACTCCGGGTCGAAGGTGTCACCGACCCCACAGGCAGCAGACGGAGGCAAAACAGAGAGTCACCCAGAGACAAGGGGTGAGCAACCCTCAAACTCGCTGGAAGCGAGGGGGGACTCTGGGGTCACATCCATCGGACCCACGCGCCCCCAGGGGTTTCCCAGGGTCCCGAGCGTTTACTATAAGAGGACTCGCGCTCAGGTAATCCCAGGCAGGGTACTGCTAACCGGCACCCAAAACTACCAAACAACTTTCTAAGAGCTGAACCCCCGGGACGTGTACACTCACGGGGACCTAGCAGGGGGTGCCACCAGAAATACTCAGAACACAAGGGACCCAGGGGCAAGAACGAAGGCAGACCCCCCCACCAGGTAGATAAACAAAAAGAAAAAGAAAAACCCGCAAGAGGACAGCGTACCCAAGCGGAACAGAGCCGGCCGCTATGATTGGGAAAGACAAGCTGCACAGTACCCTGCGCCCCACCAGTGCAAAACTGCCCCTTACTCTAAGGCGAACAAGGGAGACAGAACACCCGAGCACACAAAGAGCGGCCGAAAACCAAGCAGTAAACGGCCTAGCAGGGGCAGACCCCAAGGAACTTGTGGAAGGTGGCCCCAAGTCCCAAGGGCAGTACTTACAGGGCACCTAGGGAAGGGAACCCTAGGCGCATGCAGCCCGAGTACTGGAGAATCACTCCCGGCTCACGCACCACCTAGAAAACAGACACCACACTCTAGGTACAGTGCTGAAACAACCACTGGAGCCGGAGCACATAACCGGTGCCTATAGCATCAGCCGAAGAACTGATGGGTGGATAGCCGGCGTGGGAGGTCTGGGGCTCCCCTTCCCCCTCCCGGGGAGGGGGGAGCTGCGCAGACAGCGGCGCGGTGACGTGTGACGTCATACTAGTTTGCTTGTTTTCTGTTGGGGAGTTCTATCCACTAGTTCGGCTTTTGGTAGCAATTTTAACCAGAATAGGGGTTTGTTTTGGGGCGCTTACCTTTCTGGGTGCCTGTCCCGGTCGATGGCAGACATAGAATGCTTCCAACCACACGGGGGCTTCTATAGGCCATTGCTCCCCTTGCCTCTCTGAGGGGGCCCGGTTCTGGCCGTGGTCCCCGGTAGGCCTAAGAACTCCATACACATGACTGATGCCAAAGTCTGACATTAGCATATCAGCCTGGGATAGCTCCGGGGAGCCGACGGGGCTCCCCCCAGAAAACCAGTNTTAACCCTTCAATTGCGCATCGCATCATATGATGCGTTGCCCGACTTGCAGTAAATTGCGCCTCGCATCATATGATGCGCGGGCATACCGAGCACGATTTGAAAGGCCCGCGGGGTAGATGGGGTCCCCATACGCTGCCCAGGGGCTATAGTAAACAGCCGCCATTTTGAAAAAAATCCAGCTCACGCTACCATCGCGTGGGAGGCCTCAGTTACCCAGCAGCCACCATGTCGAGCGCACGGCCGAACGCTTCCCGGGCACGCCCCAGGCAATCACTCACCCAAGAGCAAATAACCAGTGAATTATTTTCCGATGGTGAGGAAAGTGACTTTGATGACTCTGATATTGATAAAGACTACACGCAATTGACCGATGATGATAGCACGGACAGTGAATATGAGATACAGCGGCCTCCCATGGCGAGGCCTATATGCTCACCCTTGCCGCCTCGGCCAGCATCCACCCCAATTTTCCCTCGGCCACACAGTTCCAGTGATTATTTAGAGTCTGAGGATATGTTTGGTGACGAGTCAGAGGAAGGTGACTCTTTTTCTGGTTTTAGTGAAGTGGAATCAGAACATAATGTTACCGAGCCTGGTGCCAGTACCAGTGGTGTTCTGGGCGAGAATTTGTCGCGTCAGCAGCGTCTCGCCCAGCCAAGCGCCACCGCATTGAACAACATGTGGCACCAAGAGCCTCATGTTCACGTGCCTCTACCTCACGTGCACGCACTGCCTCTACTCACGTGCACGTGGGGTAGCGGCCGTACTGTACGTAGACGGGCTTTAGCTCCTGGTCCTCGCCGTAGTGCCTCTGCTGCGTCCCCTTTTGCGTCTCGCAGGACACCAGGTGTACTAGTGTGGAGTGATGGTGATGGTTTTATTCCCCAAATCCTGCATTTGACGATAAAGACGTTGGGATTACAGATCTTTTCCCTGATAATGGTGATGATATGAGTGAATGTGATTATTTTACCGCATTCTATGATGAGCCACTCATGGAATATATTGTACACCAAACGAACCTTCATGCGGCTCATCTCATTAGAAAAGAGATAACAGAATTTTCACGCTTGCAACGTTGGAAAAACACCAATATAGGTGAAATGTATGTGTTTCTTGCAATATGTATGTTGATGAAACACTGTGTCAAACACGCTCTCACAGATTACTGGAGCAAAGATCTGACTATTCCAACACCTTTCTTCGGGAAATATATGTCCAGAGACAGATTTCAGATACTCCTCAGGTGTGTGCATTTTGCAACTAATGAGGACCGGACTGAGGAGGATAGACTTTGGCGAGTGAGGCACTATATGAATGAGGTGATTGGAAAATTCAGAGATTATTACGTACCAGCACAGAAGCTGGTGATTGACGAATCCCTTATACTATTCAAAGGACGTGTTTCATTCAAACAGTATATTCCCTCAAAACGAAACAGATTTGGCTTGAAATTCTTTGTACTGTGTGACTGTGAAACAGGATACGTGTTACACATGATTCTGTATTCAGCTAGCGATGTAGACATTCCCGGTAACGACGAACATGGATTCTCTGGTAGTGTGGTGAAGTCACTGATGGCACCATGGATGAACAAGGGCCACATCCTATACACAGATAATTACTATACAAGTCCATTGCTAGCTAAGTTCTTGATTGAAAATAGAACCGGATTGGTTGGCACAGTAAAGCAACAAAGAAGGGAAATGCCAGTGTTTGAAGGTGGACTTGCAGTTGGCGAGTGCCAGGTACGGAAATGTGATGAAATTCTCTCAGTACGGTGGAAAGACAAGAGAGAAGTGAACCTGCTGACAACCGTTCATGATGGTAGAATGTTGAACAGTGGCAAGGTGCACCGTGTAACGAGAGAACCAGTATATAAGCCAGATTGTGTTCTTGACTACAATATCAACATGCGTTTGATTGATAAGGCTGACATGATGATTGGCACTATCGAGTGTGTGCGGAAAACATTGAGGTGGACGAAAAAAGTGTTTCTCCATCTTGTTGACATGAGCATGTTGAACTGCTATAATTTGTACCTGGTGAAAACTGGATGTAAACCTATTTTCCGTTCATTTGCTTTTACACTTGCAACACAATTATTAGCAAAGTTTGGTCAAGAAGTCCCTGCCATACGAAGACCAATCATGAACCCAGTGTTGCAGCATGATGCAACACCCAGGCTCGCTCACGTAGATGCCTTTCAGCAGCACAGACTAAAATATTTGCCAGCAGGTGGAAAGCGTGCAATAGGCCAACGTGCATGCGTAGTATGTAAAACAACAAAACGAAGAGAGCAAAAACGTAAAATGGTGCAAACATGGTGTGAAGGGTGTGGAGTTGCATTGTGTGCTGTCGACTGCTTCAACGACTACCACATACTCCAAGACTTCTAAATGTGCAATAACAGTGCAAAAACCTGTACATAGTGCGTGCTAGTGTGTACATATAAAATAATGAACATTGTGATTACTGTACATAATATAATGCCATACTGGAAAACGTTTGTGTGCGCATGTGTATACTCGATGTGTGCAACATATATTGACAATAACTGTCAAGTGACGTTATGTGCAACATAATTAGTGACTAATATTGCAAAAAATGTACGTGTAAACACTGTAAATAATGACGCGAAAATAAATTCGTGGCAACTGTGGCTACTTGAAGACCGCGACCGCGCGCGACGCCTCTGGGACGCACAGTGCATGAGCGAACATGGAAACTGTGACGTCATCATCCATATTCTCGGCTCAATTACATCGCCGGTAAGTACAATTGAATTTTTTTTTATTTTTCCCGTGATCAGGGAACACGACTTAACAGGTTAGGAAGAAAAAAAAATTTTTTTTTTTTTTTGTTTGCGCCTGTGGGTATCAATCAGTATATAGCCATGCGCCATTTAAGGGTTAAGACACACATCAACAAACTGGAAAAGGTGCAAAGACATGCTACTAAGTGGCTCCCAGAACTGAAGGGCAAGAGCTATGAGGAGAGGTTAGAGGCATTAAATATGCCAAAACTAGAAGACAGAAGAAAAAGAGGTGATATGATCACTACATACAAAATAGTAACAGGAATTGATAAAATCGATAGGGAAGATTTCCCGAGACCTGGAACTTTAAGAACAAGAGGTCATAGATATAAACTAGCTAAACACAGATGCCGAAGAAATATAAGAAAATTCACTTTCACAAACAGAGTGGTAGACGGTTGGAACAAGTTAGGGGAGAAGGTGGTGGAGGCCAAGACCGTCAGTAGTTTCAAAGCGTTATATGACAAAGAGTGCTGGAAAGACGGGACACCACGAGCGTAGCTCTCATCCTGTAACTACACTTAGGTAATTACACTTAGGTAATTACACAGGAAATGTACCACCGAACAGGCACCCCCACCGTTGCACCGTGGAACAAGGTGGAGGCGGGGCCCCGAACTCAAGCAAAGTTAGACAAGCATAGGAGAGGGGCAGGAGTACAGGCAGGGGTCGCGTCGAAAGGGCCAAGAGGCCACCCGCAGACACCCGTGAACCGAGGAAGGAAGCAGGTGGAGAGAACAAAAGCAGCCCAATATGGGCTAATAGCCCTGCAGTAGGCACCTCGGGTGATACGGTCCACGGTCACAAGTACGTACGTACACCCATGCCTACGTCCAAAAACAGCGTCAGGACGAAGGAAACGCCAAACCGCACCAACTCACCTGCAGAACATAGGCGCTGAAAGGCCATGACGCAAGCTTTCGAGTCCGTAGCCGTTGGAGGCGGCCAGGGCGCCCTTGCTGGAGAGGAGGGGAGCGGCGAAGGAGGCTCCCCACCCTAGAACGCAGGGAAAAACCTCGTGACTTCCCCACAGCGGGGAAGGGGGGCACGTATGGGGATATGATCACCACATTTAAAATTCTAAAGGGAATTGATAGGGTAGATAAAGACAGGCTATGTAACACAAGGGGCACACGCACTAGGGGACACAGGTGGAAACTGAGTGCCCAAATGAGCCACAGAGATAGTAGAAAGAACTGTTTTAGTGTCAGAGTGGTTGACAAATGGAATGCATTAGGAAGTGATGTGGTGGAGGCTGACTCCATACACAGATTCAAGTGTAGATATGATAGAGCCCAATAGGCTCAGGAATCCGTACACCTGGGGGCCAGGTAGCCTGGTGGATAGCGTGCAGGATTCGTAATTCTGTGGCGCGGGTTCGATTCCCGCACTCGGCAGAAACAAATGGGCAAAGTTTCTTTCACCTGAATGCCCCTGTTACCTAGCAGTAAATAGGTACCTGGGAGTTAGTCAGCTGTCACGGGCTGCTTCCTGGGGTGTGTGTGTGTGTGTGGTGTGGGGAAAAAAAAAAAAAAAAAAAAAGTAGTTAGTAAACAGTTGATTGACAGTTGAGAGGCGGGCCGAAAGAGCAAAGCTCAACCCCCGTAAAATACAACTAAGTGAATACCTGTTGATTGACGGTTGAGAGGCGGGACCAAAGAGCCAGAGCTCAACCCTCGCAAACACAACTAGGTGAGTACAGCAGCACCCCAGACAACCCCCAAGCAACAGGGCATGGATTGGATGAAGAAAAGAGTGAGAGGCGAAGCCCCCCGAGAGAAATGAATGCAGAACACGTGTGCACACCGCCCGGAACCAAAACAAACTCTCACGGCACATGCGCAGGACGCGAAAGAAAAGTAGTCCAACAGAGCGAGAAGTAGCCCAACAGGGCGAGAAGTAGCTCAACTGGAGACAGGAGCCCAACCAGCTACAAGGCGCCCAACAAGGCGAGAAGTAGCGCCACCGGCGACAAGCAGCCCAACTGGCGACAGTAGCCCAAACTGCTACAAGGAGCCCAAACGGCTACAAGGAGTCCAAAACTGCTACAAGGAGCCCAAAACTGCTACAAGGATCCGGGACACGCAGGAGATAAGCCGCAAAGGCCAACTGCACCGCAGACGAAGAGATGCGGTGAGCCGAAAACTCCGGAAGACGGAACCGAAGGAACCACAGGGACATGGAACCGAACCCGGGGAGGAGCAGAACCCAAGCCCAAATCGTACGCAGAGGGGGGAAAGAAAAACCCCACTCCTCGCAACAGTAAGCCCCGCTCAGAAGGACGGAATCCAGGCGGGGCACAATGGAGCACAAAGCCCCCCAAGGCCGCTCCTCCCCAACCCCAGGAGCCTCTACACCAGGCCCCGGGCCGAGTCGACCTCCAAAGCCCCGGCCCCACAAGAAAAAGCCGGGGCAGCCGAGAGAGCTGGAAGAGAAGGGGCCCACTGGTCAGACCCCGGAACATCGGCCGGAGGAACAGACTCGAATGCCTCCTCAGCTACCCCGGACGGGGCAACCCCAAAAAACTGCCCAAGTCTCAGAACCTCAAACCCCGCCCCGACCCCAAAGACTACAGATGCATAGGGGCCGGAAGCAGGAGGGGGAAAAACAAGGGGGCGTGGAAGAACCAAGGTCGAAGCGACCAAAACCCCCAAATCTGTGTCCCTACACAAGCGGGGCAGCATCGGGGCGTCCGGGGAAGCGACAAACCTGAGCGCGTTGCAACAACCTACCCTGCAACGTGCGAGCTGCCTGCACCCATGGGAATTCATCAGCAGACTAGGTGAATGGAGTCACGAACAAGCAATAAAGCTCGCAGGACTCAGGGTCGAATGTGTCACCGACCCAACAGGCAGCATGACGGAGGCAAAAACAAGGAGAGTCACCCTGAGACAAAGGGACAGAGCAACCCTCAACTCGCACAAAGCGAGAGGGGACGCAAGGGTCTCCACAATCGGACCCGAGAGCCCCCGGGGGTTTACCAGGGCCCCTAGACTGGGTCTGCTAAGGGTTATCCCAGGCAGGGCACTGCTAACCGGTGCCCCAAACTACCAAGCAAACTGCTAAAGCTGAACCCATGGGACGTGTCCACCTGTGAGGGCGAAGCAGGGGTGCCACCACACAAACGAACCTAATATATAAGGGGGGGAACAAGGCAGACCCCCCCCTACCAGGCAAAAACAAATATAAAAGAAAAACCACACAAGTGGACAACGTACGCAGAGGGAACAGAGCCAGCCGCTGTCATAGGTGAAAACTAGACTAGCTACGCAGTACCCTGCACCCCACCAGTGTTACAACTACCACTTACCCCAAGGTAAACAAGGGAGTAAAACTCCCAAACACTCGGGGCGGCCAAACGCCAAGCAGCGAAAAGCCAACAGAGGTAGACCCAAGGTGACTTGTGGAAGCCAACCCCAAGCCCCAAGGGCAGTACTTACAGGGCACTCAGGGAAGGTGACCCTAAGCACATGCAGCCCGAGTACCTGAGAATACTACTCCCAGCTCACACGATCACCGTAAGAGCAGCACTGCAAACAAGTCACAGCACTGAAACAAGACCGGAGCTGGAGCCACACGACCGTGCATTATCCCATCAGCCAAGGAACTGAGGCGGGGATCGCCGGCGCTGGGGTCTGGGGCTCCCCTTCCCCCTCCCGGGGAGGGGGGAGCTGCGCAGACATGCGGCGCGGCTCGTGTGACGTCATGCTTGTTAGTTCGTTTTTCCTGGGGGAGTTCTGTCCACTCGTTTGTCGAATTTTGTTGTTAACCAGAATAGGGGTTTGTTTTGTGGCGCTTACCTTTCTGGGTGCCTGTCCCGGTCGATGGCAGATATAGAATGCTCCAAATCACATGTGCATTTCTATGGGCCATTGCTCCCCGTGCCTCTCTGAGGGGGCCAGGTTCTGGCTCGTGGTCCCCGGTAGGCCTAGAACTCCACCCACATCGACTGATGCAAAATAGTTAGGGTATCCATATCAGCCATGGATAGTTCCGGGGAGCCGTAGGGGCTCCCCCCAGAAAAATGCCCAAGAAGCCAAGGAACACACGCAGAACATTCCTGTGGCAGAGGAGGAAACAAGGGAACGCACAAGGAAATGAAGCGGTGGAAACCGACCACACCCCCCAACATAGCAGCAAGTGCAGGCAAAACCGACCAAAGGAGATGCCAAGAAAATGACTGGGGTGAGGCAGGACGAAAGAGCAGAAGCACAAAAACCCCAGGAAAACAACCAGGGGTAGACAATCAGGCAGGGACTCATACGCAAGCCTTAGGCACAAAACAGCAGCAAAGTGCCACACCACAACCGGACACAGGAACAAGGACACGCCACCGCAAAACACATTACCAATGCACACGTGCAGTAGCAGCAACAGGCACCACCGCAACAGGTAAATAGAAACTCGCTTCTGCAAAGGCAGAAAACGGAGCAGACAGACCCCAGACAGGGCCCACAGAGACACCACATAACCCAGTAGGCCCGGAAACCTGCACACCAGGCAACCGACAGCGGAGAAACCCCGCTTAATACCTGCTGGATGGGATAGTGGGAGCTCATTTACACCTCAAGCCCGGCCCGAGGCCAGGCTAGACCGGCCAGAGGGTGGCCCACCAGGATGGGCCGGAACTTTTATGCGAAAGCAAGGTAGTGTGCCCCAAAAGTCCACGGACGTACCAGCAATAAGGCGTATGCTCGCAAGTAGGTCGTGTAACAACTGCAGACCTCTGACGGATATACAGTGTTCCCCGATTGTGCCTATAGCACCGCTGCACTCCACTGGTACTATCCCGCAAGTTCTACCAGATAGGCAGGACCCAAGAGCCAGAGCTCAAAACCTTGCAAGCACAGCCAGGAGCTCTACCAGGTGAGTACAGAACCAACACCACAACCCCCACACCTCATAACACTAAAAAGGGCGGGTCCCCTGAAGGACCCCAGCATGGGTTGGACATGCACAAGAGTGGGACAGGAATGGGTGAAAAAAGGACAGTCACTGGTGTGCGAACGGTCTCAGACATACAAAAAGATACCTAAAGAAAGACAGGTATATAAACAACACCACATTCAGCGCCCTGCCAAAAGACGCCAGACCACAGAAACTCACCTGGTGAACGGTGGCACGAACGTGACACGACTCGACCGTGCCCAGAAGAGCCTGGGAGCACCGCCAGGTGAAGACGCCAGAGCCAGACCTGCAGGAGAGCAGGGTAGAGGCGAAGATGGCGGCCCACACCCATGACACAGGAAAAACCTCGGCGGCCTCCCCACAACCGGAAACCAGGACACCCCCGGAGCGAAGGGGCACATACCGCAGCAAGGGAGAAGAGCGAGAGGCGAAGCACTTGAGCAAAAAAGGCGTCAAACACCAGCACTGAAAAACACCGCCCAAACCAAAACAAACTCCACGGCGCATGCGCAAGACACGCTGGCTGAACCGCACAACTCTCTGCGTGAAGGCGCCAACCAGGACTACTGCACCAGAAAAGTAGCCAAAAGAGGAAGCAGGAACAAGAAAACCGGCCAACGAAGCGAAGACAGAGCCCAAAAAGGCACCCAACCGGGCCACAATCAGCCCAACAGGGCTACAAGGAGCCCAACCGGCCCATAAGTAGCCCAACCGGGCCAAAAGTAGCCCAAACCGGGCCACTGGCCACAAGCAGCCCAACCGCAAGTAGCCCAAAACGGCGACAAGGACGAGGAGCCGACAGATGTTCCAAGAACGCAGGAAGTAGCAAAAAACCTTCCCGAACCCTCGAGAGCACGGAAGCCAAAACCAGTCCCAAAGACACACAAAGGCGCAGACGCACCCGAGACCAGAAGTCACGTAGAACCCCAAAAACGGGGATAACATGACGAAAATACCGTCCCAAAAAAGGGGTGGGGGGAAACATCCACCCACAGGACGGAACCAACAGACTCAAAGGCCAAGGAACCGAGCCCGGGGAGGGGCCAACGCCAAACAGCACGTACGGCGAATGGGGAAGAAAACCCCACTCCGCGTAACCACAAGCCCCGCCTAGAGGGGGATAAAAACTCCCACAGGATCCTACGGGGCCAAGGCCCCCCCAAGTCAGCCCCTCCCCAGCCCCGGGAACCTACACGACAGGCCCCGGGGCTGAGCCGTCCCCCCAAGCCCCGGCCGTACCAGAAAACCGGGGCAGCCGTGAAAACACTAAGGAAGGGAGCCCACTGGCAAACTCTTACAACACGGCTGGAGGAACAGGCTCAAATGCCCCCGTCACTACCCCGGAAGGGGAATTCCCCGAGACCGCCCGAGTTTCAACACCATCAACCCCGCCCTGAAACTACAGACGGTAAGGAATCGGATGCAGGCAGGAAGGGGAATCTAGGGGAAAACAAGAACCAAAACGGGCCAGCCCCGGGGCTCCCGGGAATAACCACGAGAGCGTTGCCACCACCAAGGCTCAAGTGCAACGCCCCTGCTGCCCACACCCGCTTAGTCAGCACAACTGGGTAACCGAGCCATAACGAGCAACAAACTCACAGGACTCCGGGTCGAAGGTGTCACCGACCCCACAGGCAGCCGATGGAGGCAAAACAGAGAGTCACCCAGAGACACGGGGTGAGCAACCCTCAAACTCGCTGGAAGCGAGGGGGGACTCTGGGGTCACATCCATTGGACCCACGCGCCCCCAGGGGTTTCCCAGGGTCCCGAGCGTTTACTATAAGAGGACTCGCGCTCAGGTAATCCCAGGCAGGGTACTGCTAACCGGCACCCAAAGCTACCAAACAACTTTCTAAGAGCTGAACCCCCGGGACGTGTACACTCACGGGACCTAGCAGGGGGTGCCACCAGAAATACTCAGAACACAAGGGACCCAAGGGGCAAGAACGAAGGCAGACCCCCCCACCAGGTAGATAAACAAAAAGAAAAAGAAAACCCCGCAAGAGAACAGCGTACCCAAGCGGAAGAGAGCCGGCCGCTATGATTGGGAAAGACAAGCTGCACAGTACCCTGCGCCCCACCAGTGCAAAACGGCCCCTTACTCTAAGGCGAACAAGGGAGACAGAACACCCGAGCACACAAAGAGCGGCCAAAAACCAAGCAGTAAACGGCCTAGCAGGGGCAGACCCCAAGGAACTTGTGGAAGGTGGCCCCAAGTCCCAAAGGCAGTACTTACAGGGCACCTAGGGAAGGGAACCCTAGACGCATGCAACCCGAGTACTGGAGAATCACTCCCGGCTCACGCACCACCTAGAAAACAGACACCACACACTAGGTACAGTGCTGAAACAACCACTGGAGCCGGAGCACATACCCGGTGCCTATAGCATCAGCCTCAAAACTGATGGGTGGATAGCCGGCGTGGGAGGTCTGGGGCTCCCCCTTCCCCCTCCCGGGGAGGGGGAGCCGCGCAGACAGCGGCGCGGTGACGTGTGACGTCATACTAGTTTGCTTGTTTTTCTGTTGGGGAGTTCTATCCACTAGTTCGGCTTTTGATAGCAATTTTAACCAGAATAGGGGTTTACCTGGTTGATACCTGGTTGATGGGGTTCTGGGAGTTCTTCTACTCCCCAAGCCCGGCCCGAGGCCAGGCTTGACTTGTGAGAGTTTGGTCCACTAGGCTGTTGCTTGGAGCGGCCCGCAGGCCCACATACCCACCACAGCCCNCATGTGCTTTCTTGCCTTGAACCTTACCACTGACTTTCTTAGGATCCATGGCGAAATATATAACAACAACTTTTATGGTCAAATAGCCAAAAATCTAAAAAGAAACTGTAAATCCTTGCAAAGAATTCAGGCGGGATAGTCACTGGGCGCGAAGCACTGGTAAACTGAGGCGCGATCGCCGTGCCACCACGCACTAAATAGGCCGTACGTGTATCAACAAACTCGTATCCCGAGGAAAAGTTCATATCCCGATTAAAATTTCTGAACCAATGGGCTCATAACCCGAAAAGTTCGTAAACAGAGGCGTTCGTAGTATATTCATACTTGCCATCGACCAGGGAAGGCACCCAGAAAGATAGGCAAAACAAATCAAACTACAGTCTGGTGAAAATTGCTACCTATATCTGGAAAGAGCAAAAGAACTCCCCTAGACAGAAAAACAAGCAACACTTCATGCAACTAATACTCCAGCTTGTTAGCGCTACCCCCCACCACTCTGAAGGTGGGAGAGGGAGCCAGCTCACGTGAGCCAACAGCCCACCACTCCAGTTCTTGAACGATGAAAACCACCGACCGGAGGAAGGGAGGGTGTCAGGTAGCCTCTGGGGCTCACTCAGAAAATGAAGTTTCATTACATTCAACTCTGGTTTTCTGTGGGGAGCCACATCAGCTTCCAGAAGCAAACTACCCAAGAAAAAACAGGGGCTTACCCAGAAGGCGGTAGCACCGCAGTTCTCAAGACGAGGAAGAAACAGATGGCTGCTACAGATGCCCCAAAGCAATGCAAGGCCGGAGAGGGCCCAGAACGGTTATGAGATACCTGGCAGCCAGAACCCTGTTCGACCTCCAAAACCCCCGTGCCCACATGTCGACCAAGGACATATTCTCAAGACAGCCACAAGAGCAGCATACTTCCTAACATCATGGGGCACAAGGGTAGACCGCAGGCTGGCTAGACTTAATGACACTGCGTTCAACCTGAGACACAGAAACCGGATCCACCCAGAGAGGTCCACCGTCACAGAACCAGTGGCCCGCAGGTATCAATGTATAGCCGCCACCAGACACGGCACATGATGTACCCCCGGCCTAACAAACCAAGCATCCACAACCAACAGACCCCTCCAGAAACCAGCCATCGCATTCTTTGCCATAAAAGAAGGAGAGGGCTGCAAATGAAGAAACCGACCCCAGAACCAAAGGAGCACAACCCCCTGCACCGGAGAAAAGCATGAAGCTCCCCAACCCAGCTCCCAGAGGCCAAAGCCAACAAAAACAAAGCCTTCCTGGTTGATACCTGGTTGATACCTGGTTGATGGGGTTCTGGGAGTTCTTCTACTCCCCAAGCCCGGCCCAAGGCCAGGCTTGACTTGTGAGAGTTTGGTCCACTAGGCTGTTGCTTGGAGCGGCCCGCAGGCCCACATACCCACCACAGCCCGGTGGTCCGGCACTCCTTGGAGGAATAAATCTAGTTTCCTCTTGAAGATATCCACGGTTGTTCCAGCAATATTTCTTATGCTTGCTGGGAGGACGTTGAACAACCGCGGACCTCTGATCTTTATACAGTGTTCTCTGATTGTGCCTATGGCACCTCTGCTCTTCACTGGTTCTATTCTGCATTTTCTTCAAGCAACACTTCATGCAAATGTTTTTTTTTTTTTTGCTTCATGCAACACTTCCAAAGGCAATCCCGAACTAAAGGGACCACAACAAACCGGGGAGTAGACAGAAAGGAAAGAACCTGATCCAAAGACCAAGAAGGCTTAGACGGCACATGAGCAGGCCCGAGGAGAAAAAACATCCGAGATAGCTTGCAGAATGGACTAAGTGACAACCACATCAAACGCAAGCATCAGCCACTCCTCCAACGCTGCACGATAAGAAGCAACCAAGAAAAGCCACGAGAGAAAGGACAAAACAACTGTGTCCAACACCATTGAAACCCGAGAGAGAGAAAGGAAATGGCAGAAAGCCTGCCAAGAAACTTCATGCTGTCTCAGAAACAAAGACCGCAGGTGGGACACCATCAAAGAAGCCACCTCATCACCATACAAATGGCGATATATCCACATCGGAAAAACCAGACTCGTAGAGCGGACGAGTAGGTCGAACCAGAGAGGTACTCACTGGCCCGACCTGCCAAAGGAGGTGGAGCCGCGGAAAAATGCCTGGGTTTGGACACCCAGGAAGACATCGGCCAGGAAGACATCTGAACCTCGAGATGCACCCAATCAGGGGAAGAAGAACTGAAAAACAAACCCAGATCCAACACTGAGGTGTAAACTGGGTCTCGCAGGAGGTACGCACCAAGGGCCGCCTGAACCTCTGCAGGGATAAGCCAATTGGAAGAAACCTCCTTAAAGACGAATCTGAGGAACCCAAGTGCACCTGGAAACGAACCTGGGAGAACCCCACTACCTACCTCATTTTCCAGCAAATAAAACACATATTTGTGGGTTTTTTGTATTTTTTTTTATAAAGAAGTGCCCCTCATCTAAAGTGGCCATAATATGAACAGGAGACTGAGCGCCGTAGGCTAGGGAGCGGGATGAGCAAACAGGGAACGGTTGATAGGCACAAAATCAGTGCCAATAATGAAATAATTAAAATTAGCCAAATACCAAAAACCTTGTTACGAAAAAGAAAATATTGAAAACAAGCCGAATGACCACAGTCTGTGAACACAAGACTGAGGGAATACCAGTACTATACAGAAATACCACAGTCTCGTATCCAAGACAAGACTGTCCCGGGAACACAAGACCAGGAAACATGAACACCACCCTCAATTCCTCAGGGAAACAGTAGAAAAGGATGGATGAATCAACACGGGTGGTACACGCAGAAAGGAACACAAGTGGAAGTCGAGTACCCAAAGGAGCCACAGAGACAATTAGAAAGAACTTGTTCAATGGCAGAGTACTAAGGAGGAGGCAGTGATGTGGTGGAGGCTGATACCTTACACAATATCAAATGTAGAGATGAAAGAGCTCGAGAAGTTCAAGAATGTGTACACAAGTAGAAGAACGGTGAGAGGTGGACCCAAAGAGCCAAAGCCCAACCCCCACAAGCACAACTAGACGAGAACAACAAAGCGAGTACAAACTTGCCAAAACTACTGACGACACATCGGCAGTGATGAGGGAAGCTCTCAACAATTCATGGACCTCCCCACCCATTTTATAGCAGACATATCTTGAGATCTCTTGAGATGATTTCGAGGTTTTTTTAGTGTCCCCGGGGCCCGGTCCTCGACCAGGCCTCCACCCCCAGGAAGCAGCCCGTGACAGCTGACTAACACCCAGGTACCTATTTTACTGTTAGGTAACAGGGGCATAGGGTGAAAGAAACTCTGCCCATTGTTTCTCGCCGGTGCCTGGGATCGAACCCAGGACCACAGGATCACAAGTCCAGCGTGCTGTCCGCTCGGCCGACCGACTCCCTGACGACATAGCCCACACCTGAGACATGCCATCATAAGGGAATGACCGAGTTACCAGGAAGAACGATAGTTCATTAACGAAATGAAAAATGACCCCAAAAGTGGAAAAGAATGACAAACTCCCAACCGCCCGGCAGCCATTTACAAGATGACGACAAACCACGATTGAGTGCGCCGCCCTCGTAGCTGGTCAAAACATCACCACCAGAAACCCAAGTTTCACCTGTATAGCAATACTCTTGCCAAAAATATAAACAACGAAATTGCTGAGCAGGAGTACCAAAACCACATTAAAATAACATGCAATAAATGTATGTTGAATGTTTTTTTTTTTTTTTTTTTTTTTTTTTTTAAGTACAAAGCATCCAAACAAAAATGGATGCGTCCGACACGAGGGTGCGTAAGTCAACTGGCAAAACCCATATTATGAATTCATAAAGGGAAGGAGGGGACAAAACAGCAGCAACAATCCCTGCCGAAAGGGCACAAAAGCCCAAACAGGGTCAAAAGGAGCCCAAGAGCTCCAAGTGGACTTCCACCGAGCCCTGGAAACCCCAAACAAAATTCCTCTGGTTTTTGCTGTACTGTAATATTATTCAAAAGTGTGTAATTTGTGGAATTTATGTAGTTTAACGTGTGGAACGTCGCAATGCTCAAAAATGGGGCTCATATATGTGTGTGACATATACAATATATTCTACACTCACTCAAACAGTGTTTTTGCTGTTATTACACAATATACACACATTGTAACATTGTATATAACAATCTACATGTGTGTTCACCATAACAAACCACTAAGTTGATATGGTGAGCCCAAAAAACCAGCGTTAAATGTAATGAAACGCCATTTTCTGGGTGAGTCCCGGAGGCTCCCCGGAGCTATCCCAGGCTGATATGCTAATGTCAGACTTTGGCATCAGTCATGTGTGTGGAGTTCTTAGGCCTACCGGGGACCACAGCCAGAACCGGGCCCCCTCAGAGAGGCAAGGGGAGCAATGGCCTATAGAAGCCCCCGTGTGGTTGGAAGCATTCTATGTCTGCCATCGACCGGGAGAGGAACCCAAAAAGGTAAGCGCCTCAAAACAAACCCCTATTCTGGTTAAAATTGCTACCAAAAGCCGAACTAGTGGATAGAACTCCCCAACAGAAAAACAAGCAAACTAGTATGACGTCACACGTCACCGCGCCGCTGTCTGCGCAGCTCCCCCCTCCCCGGGAGGAGGAAGGGGGAGCCCCAGACCTCCCACGCTGGCTATCCACCCATCAGTTCTGAGGCTGGATGTCAAAACACGCGAAAAACCGCCGACCGGAGGGAGGGAGGGTTGCCGGGGAGCCTCCGGGACTCACCCAGAAAATGGCGTTTCATTATATTCAACGCTGGTTTTCTGGGGGGAGCCCTGTCGGCTCCCCAGAGTTAACTACCCACAGAGGAAGATCAAAGGGACGGAACCGGGAGGCGGACACCATGCACCCCCCAAGGAAGCGAGACAACTGGCAGCAACGCCAACCCAAGGCGCCACAGCCCCGAAAAGTCTCGGGAACAACACAAGAACAACGAGCAGCAAGGCCCCCGGACGAACATCAAAGATCCATGCCCGAAAAACCGCTAGGACACGTCGTCCAGACAGCAGCGAGAGCAGCAAAGCCACGAACGCCACGGGCATGAAGGAAGAACACAGGCAGCTGAGCCGCAAGAACATGGCTGACAACCCGGGACACATCACACGCAAACCGGGAAGAACAGAACCAGATCAACGCAAAACGCGCTCCGGACACAGACGCCGTGGCACACAAACAACAGCGGAGGGCCACCACTGAACAAAAAACATGACACACCCCGGCCCGACCAACGAAACACCAACAAACCATGGACCCCTCCAGAACGCAGCAGCCCCACCCCGCGCCAGAAAAGATGGAAACTGCTGCCACCGAACAACCAAAACGCTAAAACCAAAGGAGCAGGAAAACTCAGCGACTCGACCCCCAGAGGCAAATGCCAAAAGGAAAAAGAGCCGACGAAAAACCAGAACCGAAGGGCACTACCAACCGAGGAGAAGACAGAGCACGCTGGCCAGAGACCAGGACGGTGCAAGCGGCGCACGAACAGGCCTGAGGTGAAACGACACACAAGACAGCTTACTAACGGTGCAGAAGCAACACCAAGATCGAAAGCAAGCCAAAGCGGCTCCGCCAGCGCCGCACGAAAAGAGGCGACAGTATGTGGCACGACGACGGCCCCAACCCCCACCAGAAAACCAAGCTGACCCTAACAAGAGGAAGCACTGAGAAGGGACAGAAAAGGAAGGACCGCCAAATACCCCATACTGCCGCAAGAGAAATACGCAGGTGGGACACCTACCACGAAGCCACCCGACCACCACCGGAGGCGAGACATGAGGCAGAACGTAAGCATCCCGACAAGGCCCTCCGAGCCCAGGAAAAGGCAGAGCCGCAGGAAGATCTCGCGCGCAACCACCGACACTCAGGTGACACAAGGAGATGGAACGTCTGCGAACAGAAAACTCCCCAAAGCAAGCAAA
>WNGS01150534.1:0-11411 GCA_020271785.1 Procambarus virginalis
AAGGATTCGAACCTACGTCCGAGAGCATCCAGACGCTGCCTAATCGACTGAGCTACGACATGATCAACTGACATTGTGATAACACACTGTTATATTAAAGGTAAGTTAATAAACCATTATGTGCCTCATTATCCTTCAACATTCTCTTAATTATCTTTCACACTCTAAGTGTTTAGCCTGTTATTGCATGTGTCATCGTGCCTCTTCATATGTCCACGGTGACGGAATTCTTCCCACACTCTGGACACTCGTGAGGTTTCTCATCTAAATGCACTAACATGTGAGTGTTCATACTTCCACGCTGATTGAATCTCTTCCCACACTTTGGACACTAATGAGTTTGTCACCTGAATGCACTAACATGTGAGCCTTCATATGTCCACGCCGACTGAATCTATTCCCACACTCTGGACACTCGTGAGGTTTATCACCTGAATGCACTACCATGTGCTCTACTATATTTCCACGTTTTCTAAATTTTTTGCCACACTCGGCACATTGAAAAGGTCTCTCATCCGCATGCACCATCCTGTGAGTCTTCATATGGTGACGCAGACTGAATCTCTTCCCACACTCTGGACACGCATGAGGTTTATCATCTGAATGCACTAACATGTGACGCTTCATATTTTCAAGACTTTTGAATCTCTTCCCACACTCTGGACATTCATGAGGTTTGTCACCTGAATGCACTAACATGTGACGCTTCACATGTCGAAGATTTTTGAATGTCTTCCCACACTCTGGACATTCATGAGGTTTGACACCTGAATGCACTAACATGTGACGTTTCACAAGTTCAAGACTTTTGAATGTCTTCACACACTCTGGACATTCATGAGGTTTGTCATCTGAATGCACTAACATGTGACGCTTCACATGTCGAAGACTTTTGAATGTCTTCTCACACTCTGAACATTCATGAGTTTTGTCACCTGAATGCACTAACATGTGAGCCTTCATATGTCCACGCCGACTGAATCTATTCCCACACTCTGAACACTCGTGAGGTTTATCACCTGAATGCACTAACATGTGCTCTACTATATTTCCACGTTTTCTAAATTTTTTGCCACACTCGGCACATTGAAAAGGTCTCTCATTCGCATGTACCATCCTGTGAGTCTTCATATGGTGACGCAGACTGAATCTCTTCCCACACTCTGGACACGCATGAGGATTATCATCTGAATGCACTAACATGTGACGCTTCATATTTTCAAGACTTTTGAATCTCTTCCCACACTCTGGACATTCATGAGGTTTGTCACCTGAATGCACTAACATGTGACGCTTCACATGTCGAAGATTTTTGAATGTCTTCCCACACTCTGGACATTCATGAGGTTTGACACCTGAATGCACTAACATGTGACGCTTCACAAGTTCAAGATTTTTGAATGTCTTCTCACACTCTGAACATTCATGAGGTTTGACACCTAAATGCACTAACATGTGACGCTTCACATGTGAAGGACTGGTGAATACCTTCGGACACTGAGGACACTGGTGAGTCTTCATCTTCTTTATGACAGGTGCAGTTTGTGTGAAGGTTTTCTCCCCCGGATGTTGGGAGAAGCGTCAAGGCTTGAGAGTTGTTTCTTAGAGTTAGACTTGATGTGAGCACTTGGCGGTCAATGGTGGTGCTTCTTCTTTATGATAGGTGCAGTTTGTGTCAAGGTTTTCCTTGCTCGTGCTGGACATCACCGGCTGGCTGCTAAAATGGCGGCGGTTGTTTACCCTCTCATCACCTAAGCGTTCCAATGTTTTGGTCTGTTTCCACATATCATTTTTCCAACCTCTTATTTTTGTTTATATCTAGTCATTCAAAATTAACACTTGTATTTATTCTCATCTTTTTGAATCAAAGAATATACTTGGAATTGTTTCTTTAAACATAATGCCACACGATTATACTTTTTGAAGGAAGCAGCTCTCCCATAGTGAATGTGATCTGAACCTTAATGGAACCTGACCCATGTATCAATCGGGTCAACCCTTGTGTGGCGTTTCCAAAATAGTTGCCCATGTTGGAAACAGGATCTATATGTGAAAACTTTTCCAGGACAATATTTAAAGTAAAACCGAAGATATTTGTAGTTATATAAAAGTTGCATATTTAATGGCTCGTAGAGCTGGAAACCCGCAATATTCATTACAGAACAATGCTTATTTCACGCAGATTCCTTAATAAACATGTTTGACGCTAGTTACAAAATTATCAATGTTGTATACACATGTACACACCCTCATACATACATGTACATATATATATATACGTATACACATATACATACACATACATATCTAATCACCCACACAAATACACACATCAATAATCTTTGTGTCACAAGTGACACAAAGAGGTGTCACAAGTGACATTACAAGAGGCTCACAACAGTCACTATACAAGGCACTTTACATCTATAGTGAGTCACACAGTTACTAGTCTTGCTGCACACCCACCCAACTGGGCGGCAGCTTTACAGTCATGTGCATGCATTACCGACAGTAAGCAAATTTTGGATACTTCGCTAAAATTTCGGGCAGCACATCATTGTGAATGAAGTACTTACACATTTCTTGGACACTATTGATGGTGTTATCTCTAAATTCCGCAATTTTTTCACATTCCATTATATAATGACGCAAAGTATGCGAATAGTTCTGCTGACAGAGTTTACATTTAGTCAAATCTACATCAGCAGATGTTACAAACTCCCAGAGGTACTTGTAGCCGAGCCTAAGCCTAGCAGTGGCAACATCTAGAAGTCTGCTAACATTATTGGATGACCCATAGACGTGCGGTTCTTCATGCATAATAGAATGATGATAGATGGAGTAACTGGTGTGAATTTCACTTTGCCTCAAGCCTCCGAAATTTAGTTGATGTTCCTGGGATATTACTGCCCTCAGGCTGCTCAAAGGCAGTCCAAGTTGGTAATCAATTCCCTCTTTACGAGCAAAAGTCTTGGCTAGCTCATCAGTTCTATCATGCATTCGGAGACCAATATGGGAAGGAATCCACAGGAGACAAACTCTGACTCCATCATTGATTATTTCACTATATCTGTGTCTAGCTTCAGAGATAAGCACGTCACAGTTATGCCTTGGGGAGCTGAGGGCAGTCAAGGATGACAAGGAGTCACTTACAATTAGCGTGTCAACTTTGGATTCATATACGCGCTCTAGTGCAAGGATTATGGCAACCAATTCTGTTTGAAGAGTGGAGGCCCAGTTACTTAGTCTCGCTCCACACTCATGGGAGATGGAACCATCTCTCCCAGTCACAACAACTGCACTTCCAGCTGCACCATAGGACTGATGCAAGGATCCATCAGTGTAAATAATCTGGGAAAGGGAGCGCTCTCTGACTAAAGCATCAATTTGGCTTAAGGCATTGTACTTTGCTTCTTGTCGAAGCAAGGCCTATTCTTTAATCAGCTTCTTGGGTGGGAAAGGGGGAACAGTAATTTGGAAAGGAGTGATCTCCTATGGGGCAGGAAAGTGTTGTTGTTGTCGCTCTTGGTGGGGGTGATGAAAGTTATACATTCTGAGCACATTGGCAGTTACGGTAATCCATTTGGAGGGATGCTGACCTTCAAGGAAGAAGGCTTGGAGGGCTTCAGTGCAGGGGTCAGGGTGGGTTAGCCTAAGCATCTTGATACCAATTAAAGCATTAATTTCAGTGATACGATCACTTACACATGAAATATTCAGTTCCTTCCTCATGTTTAGTAATTTAGTTGTACGGGGGCATCCGAGGATAATCCTCATGGCTTCGTTTTGCATCTTTTCCAGCCCTCCAAGCATTCTCTCAGGCACTAGAGCAGCATAGAGTGCAGCATAAGCACATGGCACTAGAGCACATGGGTGCAGCATAATCAATCAGAGACCTAATTTATGAGAGATACATCATTTTGACAATTCTCACATTTGCACCATAGCTTGGATGGTAGCCTGCCACAGCCTTGAGAGCACGGAGCCTCTCTCTACATTGGCGACCCAGTCTGGATACAACATTGCGGTACAGTGGAACTTCAAGACCAACCCAGCAAACACAGAACGTTTGTGAACGTTTTTAAATGGTGCCACAAAGGTAGTTTTGTAACTTTTAAGATAAATACGTATATCTGACGTCCTTAAAACCATTAGATATAACTAAAAACATATATTCTTGAGACACAGGTTTCTAAGATTTATGTAAAATTTTTAAAATAATAGTGAATGCTTTGGAATTGTAATGTTTTCATGCTTTATATTTAAGAATATATAATTTTCAGTCAACATTTTGTTTTTTTTTGTTTACTCTATGTAAACCTATCCAATTTATGTTCTTATAACATAAATATAACATTTATATGACGTCAATATAACGTTATTTACACGACATCATTACGTTATTATGATGTTATATTAACGTATAATTCCTGTATGAAAAGCAGAAAATAATTTTGAACTTTGTTTTAAATCTTGTAAAGTTACCATAAAACTTGGAATAAGTGGGTAAGCATACTTTACTTATGAAAATATAGAAACAAATCAACAAAAACATTTTAACATAAAAAACATATAGTACATAAATACAACAAATTAACTGCATGAATGGGAATTAATTGGAACTCTGTAATATTGCATACATGAACCATGAGGTACAAACCCAGTGTATATACCCATGCAGTTCTTTCCTAAATCTAAATTTTTCAAATTTTTACACTTTGTTTCGAGTTCTGTTTTGTGTTGTTACTTTTAATATCCTATTAATGTCCCCTTTGTTATGTCCATTCATCCTATTGTGCACCTCTACCATATGTCACTCCTAATTCATCGCCTTTCTAGAGAATGTAATTTAAGCTTTGATAATCTTTTTTCGTATGACAGGTTTCTAATTAGCACTTTCGCCCACTAATGACGAAGTATGGAGTCAAAATATTAGCTGCTAAATGTCCACTAATGGAGTTTATATGCACTCGCTTTTGGCTTATATGCTTTTGGAGTTTATTTACATTTAAACCTGTAGAAAATTCTGTTGCGAACACATTGATACCAAATTGATAAACCTAGGACGAGAATTGAGGTGACAATTAAAGTTGAAAAGAGTATTCACTCTCTGTATTAAAAGGCTCTCTATATGGAAGGCCAGGCACTGCATATAGCTCTCTCTTCTGGGTAACGCGGCCTACTTTCATCACGTCAGCGGGTGGAGCGCACTGCTGTTTTTGACATTTTATGCATACACTCCCGTTGGGAATTCTATTGCTAACACATTGATACCAAAATGAAAGATCTAGGATGACAAATGAGATGACCAAAGTGAAAAGAGTGCGTACATTTTATCGCTCTTGTGCACTCCTGGGTAACTCGCTCTCGCTTTCTCTGTTTGTTGCGGATGGTAAGCCGGGTTTTTTGAGTTTATATGCCTTTAGTCCTGTACAGAATTCTTTTGCGAACACATTGATACCAAATTGAAAAACCTAGGACGAGAATTAAGGTAACAAAGTTGAAAAGAATATACACTTTTCAGTATTATCGCACTCTCTATTGTAATAAGCTCTTTCTGGTACCTGCCGCCTACCTTCATCTTGTCGGCGGGTGGAGCGCGATGCTGTTTTTTAAATTATATGCATATACTCCTGTTGGGAATTCTATTGCGAACACATTGATACCAAATTGAAAAACCTAGGGCGAGAATTAAGGTGACAAGGTTCAAAAGACTATACACTTTTCAGTATTAGCGCCCACTACCTTGGAACGTCCAAACCCACAGGAGATAGTGGAGGGCTAACTCGCCCAATACGCGGAAGTGTTTTGGGGATTAATTAACTTCCCAGCAAACACAGAACGTTTGTGAACGTTTTTAAATGGTGTCACAAAGGTAATACTCTAACATTTGACATAAATACGTATATCTGACGTTCTTAAAACCACTAGATATAACTAAAAACATGTATTCTTGAGACACGGTTTTTTAAGATTTATGTAAAAATTTAAAAATAATAGTGAATGCTATGGAATTATAATGTTTTCTTGCTTTATATATAAAAATAAAAAATTTTCAGTCAACATTTTGTTTTTTTTGTTTACTTTATGTAAACCTATCCAATTTACGTTCTTATAACATAAATATAACATTTATATGTCGTCAATATAACGTTATTTACACGACATCGTTACGTAATTATAATGTTATATTAACGTATAATTCCTGTATAAAAACAAATATATATTGAGCTTATATTTTAAACCTTGTAAAATTGTCGTAAAACTTGGAATAAGACAGTAAGCATGCTTTATTTATGAAAATATAGAAACAAATCAACAAAATCATAAACCACATGTCACCCCTATATATAATTCTTTAGTTGTCTTTCCAGAGAATGTAATTTAAGCTTTGACAATCTTTCTTCAAATGACAGGTTTCTAATTTGGGGTATTAACTTTGTTATTCTTTACTGGAAGCATTCTAGTAAATTTTGAACCTTAAATTTTGAAATTAAAATAAATTGAACCCCATGCACAGATACCATAATTAAGATAGGGATAGATTAGTGCATGATATAGAGAGATGAGACCAGAGTTAGGTACATAATATCTGATTTTGGAGAGTATCCCAACTGTTTTAGCGATTTTCTTAGTTATGTGTTGTATGTGGGTACTGAAGTTTAGTCTCTTGTCTAGGAATAGGCCAAAAAATTTCCATCTTTTTTATTGCTAATGTTTACATTATCTATCTGAAGCTGAATTGCATTTGTAGATGTGCTTCCAAATAAGATGTATAGTAGGTCTTTGCTATGTTAATTGTTAGCTTGTTGGTTGACATCCATATGTGGACTTTTTTTAGTTCATTATTAACAGCATTATTTAATGTATGTGGGTTGGGGTTAGAGTAGATGAGGGTAGTATCATCAGCAAACAAAATAGGTTTCAGAATGTTAGAGACATTAGGCAGATCATTGATGTATATAAGAAATAGGAGAGGTCCCAAGATGTTGCCCTGTGGCACTCCAACGGTTATTGGTAGAATGGGAGAGGTTATATTATTGATGGCTACACATTGGTGTCTATCACTAAGATAGGATTGGATATAGTCCAGTGCATGGCCTCGGATTCCATAATGATGGAGTTTAAGTAAGAGGTAATTGTGATTAACAGTATCAAAGGCCTTTCTCAGGTCAATGAAGAGTCCAATCGGAAACTCATTTTTGTCAAGGGCAGAGTAAATTATATCAAGGAGACTAATAATTGCATCGTTGGTACTCTTTTAGGAGCGGAAGCCAAACTGACAGGGGCTAAGAATGTCGAATTTTACGAGATAGGAGTAGAACTGTTTGTAGATAATTTTTTCAAATATTTTTGATAGTATGGGTAGGTTTGATATTGGTCTATAATTGTTTATGTTTGCCGGATTACCTCCTTTATGAACTGGCGTTACTCTTGCTTTTTTAAGGATATCAGAGAAGGAATGACACTCAAGGGATTTGTTGAACAGCAGAGCTATAGGTGGCGCAATGGCATGGGAGGCGCTCTTGTATACAATGGACTGAGCTTTGCATACAATGGAGCTTTGGTTTTTAGTGAGTGTATGATGGACACAACATCTGTCGGGCTGACTGGTGAAAGGAGAAGAGAGTTTGGATAGCTGCCTGAGAGATATATGTGTTGATATGTGTCTGAGTCTGTGGGATTTTACTGGCAAGGTTAGCACCAACCGATGAAAAGAAGCTATTAAATTCATTTGCCATTTCTAAGTCAGTTGACGGTGTAAAGCCATCCTTAGAGAGTGTTATCTGGTTGTGGGAGTGTTGTTTAGTTCCTAGGATATTAGAGATGGTATTCCATGTGATTTTCATGTTGCCTTTTGCTTCTAACCCCTATCGTCATTACCTATCCTCTAAACCTTACATTTGTCAGAATTAAACGGCCTCCGCCAATCATTTGACCATATATCAGTACCCAATTTAGATCGTTTGATCGATCAATTTAGACCTCCTTGTATCATATATCATCATACATGATGATATAATGATACACACTATTGGGTATGCTGATGATATAATTATACACACTAATTGTTATGCTAACATGCAGTTTAGTTTTAGTTCATTTATTATGCACCCCATACCCATCTTGTGGGCGGTAGTGGAAAGGGTTACAGAGGCACATAATGGGCTCAGGGACTGAACCCCACAATTCATTTAGCTAAACAAGTTACAATCTTGATGAGCTAGTTACAAAATTCAATATAAGTCGTCACATCAACAATGGGTTCAAGATCGACCTCAAGTACAGGTTCTAAATTAAGCAACTGACATATGTGGAGAGCTAGTGTCACAATTTATATGTTTGTCCTGCACACCGCCCCCCATCCAGTGGACAGCGGTGGATAGGTTACAATCACTCAGTTACTACCTACAGTTAGCAAACTGGGGATATTTGGCTAAAATTTCTGGTAGCAGATCATTTTGAATGAAATATTTACACATCGCTGGAACATTGGTTATAGAATTGTCTCTAAATTCACGTATCTTTTCGCACTCCATCACATAGTGACGGAGGGTGTGCGAATAATTTTGTTGACACAGTTTACATTTGGTCAGGTCTACATCGGCAGATAATGAGAATTCCCAGAGATACTTGTAACCGAGTCTAAGCCGAGCAGCAGTAACATCTAGAAGTCTGCTGATTTTATTGGATGATCCATAGATGTGTGGCTCCTCTTGCATGATAGTATGATGATAGATGGAATTACTGGTGTCAATTTCACTTTGCCTCAGATCTACAAGATCTTGTTGATAACATGCAGAACACTCTTAACTCTGTATTAGTCTCATGTCAGGACTTAGGTTTAGTCATATCTCAGCAGAGGAAACAAAGATACTATAAACGGGTGTCCACCCAGGCAGGGAGGAGCTGTTCACAAGATGCAACTGTATGATATGGCTCCCAGCTTGACTATGCTAACAGATTCAAATACCTTGGCCTTGTATTGTCCTGTTGTATTTCTGACTCTGTCGTCAGTATAAAGAGAGGCTCCATAAGCCCTCTCTTGGAGATGATGTAGGTTATCACTCAGGCTATGGTGCCAATGTCACAATTGTCAAAATGATGTACCTTGCATACATCAAATCTTTAGTGGATTATGCTGCACCTCTGCTTGCCTTGATGACTGAAAGAAAGCTTAAAGGGCTTGAAAACTTGCAGAACGAAGCCTTGAAGATAATCCTTGGATGCCTCTAGTACCACAAAGATACTTAACATGAGGAAGGAACTTAATATTAACTTAATAATAGAATATGAGTGTACTGCATTACTCCTTGTATTGTACTGCATTACTCCTTGTAATGATCCTCATATTGTGCTTCAGTAATCTAATGTATAACCCTGAGATGTTTTCCTAATTGTATTTAGGATTCCTTGTTCATTATTGTATTGTGTATTGTTATTATTGTGTATTGTTCTGATCTGCTTTTGTGTCGAAAATTCTTGCATCGTACCTGTAATTTTTTTTTTGACAATTTACTGTAATTATCCTGCTTAAAATCATCTGTACTTGTAAAGTAAAGCTGTAATGTACCTGTTAACACTTTTTATCAATTTTACTCCTAATTATTTCTCTAAAACTTTGTTTGTTTAAGGATTTGCTCAAAGATTTTTTTAAGGACTTGCCCGAAATGCTATATATATCTAGTGGCTTTACAAGATTGTAATTCCAACTTAAACTCTATGTTGTCTCTTAACCCCCAATGTACGTTCTTGTATATATGTAAATATAAAATAAATAAATAATAAATAACTAGGGATCGAGGCATTAATGCGCAGTACGTGCTTCCCTCACCTGTGACGTCACAGCGCCATCTGACGACACCATAAACACAGGCGGCCATTTTATGTTCCATCAAGATTAAAATTTTGTTTTTTTAAATTTTGCCCCGAGTGTCGAGTTTATTGGGCAGCGCCCAATGTGTTCGCAATAGAATGTTCTACAAGAACATATGTATAAAATGTCACACAAGGATGCGTTAGACTGGCCGCAAATAAACAACTATACCTAGATCACTAGCCGTGAGCTCCAAACAGCGACGAAATGTTTCTATTCTTTTCAGGGTTGTAAACTCCACCCTTTTCTACAGCGTTAAATTTGGTATCACTGAAATCGCAATAAATTCCCTACACGTACATATGCATATAAATGTAGAATCATGATCGCGCCCATCCTCAAGAGTGTGGGAAGTGGGTGAAGTGTTACCCGTTACCGCACATCACGAAATTAGTATTGAAAAGTTTCTTCTTTTCACTGTCCTGACCTTAATTTTCAAAGTACATATTTCATTTTTGTGCCAATGTGTTCGCAATAAATGTTCTACAAGGACATATGTATAAAATGTCACACAAGGATGCGTTAGACCGGTAAACAAACAAAAACCCTACGTCGATTAATTACACTCGTCGTGTCAATAATACAATAGTCTTACCACGAAAATCCAATACAATGACGTTTTCTCTATGGTAATGTGACTATTAGAGAAAACAAAAATTGTATGGCAAACATGTTCATAGTATCTCCACGTCATTGCAAATAGACATGTTATCTTGAGTGAGCTGCAAGAATGAATATTGGTTTCGGCTTCTTTGTTGGATCAGGGGTTTACTTATCCAACAGGAAGTCATCTGTATTTTTTTCCAGGGGCATAGGAGTGTAACAAGAGACTTTGAACTAGGTACCCCGCAGGGTGGTGTCCTCAGTCCTACCTTATTTAATATCTTAATAAACACGCTGTTAAACTCTATACCGAGCAAACCCAACGTCCACATCATAGCTATTGCTTGATGTATAATGTACACACCACTGGGTATGCTATCACGCAGAACACTCTTACACCTTTAACATCTGTATTAGACTCATGTCCAGGAATAGGTTAATTATCCTCAGAAGAGAAAACAAAGATTCTGAACCGACGCCCACCCAGTCGGGGTGGGGCCGTTCGCAAGATGCAACTGTCTTATGTCTCCCAGCTTGACTATGTAACAGATTCAAATACTTGGCCGTGAGGTGCCACCTGTATGGTCCTTTGTATTCATACTCTGTCGTCAGTATAAAGAGAGGCGCCGACTCTCTCAGGCTGTTCCAGGTTATCACTCAGGTCTTATTGGTGCCAATGTCAAATTGTCAAATGTGTAACCTTGCATACATCAGATCTTTAGTGGATTATGCTCACCTCTGCTTGTTTTGATGCCTTAAAGAAAGCTTGGAGGGCTTGAAAATTGAGTAACGAATCCTTGAGGATAATCCTTGGGTGCCCCTCGTACCACAAAGATACTTATATGAGAAAGGAACTTAATAGTCTGAGCGTTGTTGATCGGGTTACTGAAATTAACTGCCAAACTGGTATAAAAATGCTTAGGCAACTCAT
>WNGS01150539.1:0-11434 GCA_020271785.1 Procambarus virginalis
TGTGTGTGTGTGTGCGTGTTCTGTAAACTGTAACACAATGCAATGCTACTAATTATCATTAGTCCAATATTGGAATCTTTGACCGAGTTATAATCACACAACTACTGATAACCCTCTGTAGGATGCAGCCCTTATCAGTTGCTTAACTCCCGTGTACCTATTTCCTGGTGAAAGCCACCGTACCCAACGTATCTGTCCCGCTCGAGGATCGAACCCAAGATCCTAGGTTGAGAGCCAAGGACACAGGACCCATTTATATACAAGTTCCGTTTAGCCATCTTCAAAACATCGCTTCCAGTTCAACGACAACTCGTTTAATCCTTATATCTCGGATTCCTTCGTTTGACAGCGAAGGTAAACAATGAATTTTCACTTTAACGAGAGTCCGGGAGGACCCCAACTCCCCATCCTTGTGGTTCTTGATGAACGCGCTCAGCCCTCGTCTCTGTTGACGTTCGTGGAAGGAAAAAGGCTTCGCGATCGGTGAGTTCTTTTGAATCCGGCTATTTTCCTTCACAACAATGCTTTCAAAATTTCCTTGATGTCGCTGACTGGCAAAAGGTAACTGGCGGGATTGCAGTCGTACACAGTCTAAATAAATGGATTTATTTAAGTTCCCGAAAGTGGTTTTTTGGCGTTTCTTTAGTTCCAGGGAGAGATGTGCTATACTGACTCAGAGAATTGGTTTTCTGTTATGGTTTAGGGATTAAAATATAAAACCAAAATGTGCTGCGTATGGAAATTGATTTACTTGCTTTTGGAAATTGTTTTACTTGCTTTTGGAAATGTTTTACTTGCTTTTGGAATTGTTTTACTTGGCTCAAGGGTTTAAATATTGTTGTTGATTTTACTGCCCCTTCAACTCTAATCACTGGCAAGATCCTTCTACTACCAGCTGTCAAAGATTAAGATTCTTACAGTTGTTACGGGAGAAACTACTGTTTGTCAAAGGAGTGGGTCGAATCCTCTTGTTGTCAAAGGAGTCGTAGATTGCTCCTGTTGTCAAAGATGTTCTAAATTTCAACTGTTGTCAAAGGAGAAATAGACTACTTATTTTTGTCAAAGGAGCCACAGATGATTGACAGACCACACACTAGAAGTTGAAGGACGACGACGTTCGGTCCGTCCTGGACCATTCTCAAGTCGCTTGTGACTTGAGAATGATCCAGGACGGACCGAAACGTCGTCGTCCCTTCAACTTCTAGTGTGTGGTCAACATACTTCAGCACGTTATTGTGACTCTTCGCGAGCCACAGATTCCTCCTGTTTCCAAAGAAATAGAAGAGTCCTCTTTTTTTGTCAAGGGAGATATAGATAATGCCTGTGTGTCAAAAAAGTCGCAGATTACGTTTCTCAAACAAAATAGAGTCCTTTAGCCTTCTTTTTTTCAGATTAGTCGTAGTCGCTCCTTAACACAATAACACCAACACGTGCTAATGGGTGTTTCTTCTCCTTCTGGTGATCACTGAGTGTTGGGCTTCGTTCTTCGTATGAACCCAGATACACCTCATGTGTAGTGACACAAGACTAAGAAGTGTTTAGACCACAGTTCTTACATTATTTCATTATTATTCTCACATTGGTGGAAAGCTTTCTATAACACGAAGGCAGCCACACCTCTTGTAAACAACAAAATTATATTTCTACAGCTGGATATAGCAATGTCTGTCTGTCCGAGGTTAGAGACTAGATGCTTGGGGGCTAGCTTCTCCCATTTTTTTTACCAATAATTGCTGTACGGTACGTGCCCAACATGGATGGGTCGGGATTTGCATCGAAGGGAAGGGAACTTCACCCCTCACCAAAGTCTCACAATACCACGTGGCTCCACTTTAAATTATTATTATTATTATTATTATATATTATTATTATTATTATTATTATTATTATATTTTATTATATAAAAGTATCATGATTGTTGGTCATATCAGAAACTGTAAGCACTGATCACGCCAAAATAAATAAAAAGTCTAATCAAAACACTTACTCTTTAAACCCCAAAAAACTTTAATTATATGTTTTCCATTAGACGTTATGGAATGTGTGCTGATGGAGCAACTATGCTAGAAAGAATCTTATAGTGTTGAGATTAGTGATATTGTAGCAGATAGATAGGGGGGGGAGGGAGGGGGTTAAGACGGGAAAAGAGGAAGGAGGGATGATTGATCAGTTGTGAATCTTAGTTAATAAGTATCGGACTGACCAATTTAATAATATCAATGACTGTTGATAATTGATCAACAGTCATTGTTAACTTTTAACATCTAACAACTTTTTATCAATGACTTGATAATTTCTTATTTTATAAGCAGTCCTCGTTCAAGCTGGCCTGGGAAGGTTATGGTAATTATGTTCTTCTGTCTGTTCCGGCAGACAGTGTGTGTGTTTGAGTGTTTGAGTGTGTTTGGTATATTGGGGGGGGGTGTACTAGGGTGTATGTGTACTCACTTAATTGTGCTTGCGGGGGTTGAGCTTTGGCTCCTTGGTCCCGCCTCTCAACTGTCAATGAACTGGTGTGTTGGAACGTATGTGTTGGGAGGTGTTGTGTGCTTACAAGGAAATTTGTGACGGGTTGTATAGTTGTGTTACTAGTGTAGATGTGAGTGCCTGTGTGGTGTTTGTGTGTGTGTACTCACCTAGTTGTGCTTGCGGGGGTTGAGCTCTGGCTCTTTGGTCCCGCCTCTGAACTGTCAATCAACTGATGTACAGATTCCTGCGCCTACTGGGCTCTATCATATCTACATTTGAAACTGTGTATGGAGTCAGCCTCCACCACATCACTGCCTAATGCCTTCCATCAGTTAACTACTCTGACACTGAAAAAGTTCTTTCTAACGTCCTGTGGCTCATGTGGGTACTCAGTTTCCACCTGTGTCACCTTGTTCCAGCACCCCCCGTGTTAAACAATTTATTTTTATCTACCCTGTCACCCTGTCGATTCCTCTTAAGGAATCGACATGTGTGTGTGTGTGTGCAATCAGGTTTGCACTACTCACCCAGCATCATGGCTTCCAGCAGGGCAGACGGCATACTCTCTGAGGTGGAGGAGTTCACCATCACTGTGGCACTCTTGATGAGAGCTTGGCACTCTTTCGGGGCCAGATGGGGGCCACACGCACACCACTCGACCTACGTAAATAAAGATTACATTTAAAACACGAGATGTGTCACAAGAGATGTGAAGAGATGATGAATACAAGATCATCACCACCAACCACCACACCACCACCACCACCCATCATCACACAACCACCAGCACCATCACCACCACCACCACCACCACCACCTGATAAATAATTTTTTTATTAAAAGTTGGGTACTGAGTTGCGATAAATCTGACAAATTGAAAATTAATTGACGATGCTAATTACACAAAGCAGTCACAATGGTGTCACAGCAAAAGTTCCCTCTGGAAAGAACCTTAAAACTCACAAAACTTTTCAAATAACTAATTGGTGGTTGGTAGAACTATATAACAGGGTTATTGCCTGAGCCAGTCACGGAGTCCAAGGTTATTCAACCCTTCGCCCCTTCCTAGGGGTTCCAAGACTTTAATATTGTAAGCTATTGATTTTAAGTGAGTAATTACTTCTCCTCAGGTTTAGGGTGATTTAATCGTGAGTTTCGGAGACATTTGTGTTTCACAGATGCTGTTTGTTATTAATTGGAATTGATAGTTGTGGTTGAATATAACTCCAGATAATTGCTCGTTCGAGGACCGTACTTGTCGGCAATAGAGGACGTATCAATTTACAGAGAAAAATGGAGAATTTATGAATGGAAACAAAAATTTATGGAGAAAAAATTATTGTAGTATGTTTCATTATACATTTATGAAAGGAATTTTCAAGTGATTTTTAATGGGGGGGGGGGGAAACATGTGATTTTTGTGCATGTAAATACAACATCATATTCGGTTGGTGGTCAAAAATACACATCATATCCGGTGACAAATATAGTAATTATTTTTTTTTCGAAACTAAGAGGTAAATGTCCTCCATTCACCCTCATTTTCCTTCTCACAGTCCCCCACACGCCCTTCCCACCACCACACCCACCCACGCCCACTACCTGCAGCGTGGGCGTAGACCCTGGAGGCGTAGAGGGGATCGAGTGTGGGACCAATGATCACAAACCTGCCACAACACCTCTGGCCTCGTGCCAGCCACTCCAAGCGTCCACCACGAACAACACATCCTGCAGGAAGGAGGAGATTATAAGAGGGTGCTTCTCAGGGTCCTTCTCGGGGCTGGAGGAGGACCTCGACGCCTCTCGTCTTGGGTCACGAAGGACAGGGTGGGACACACACACACACACATACGTCTTAGGGATGTGAAGGGAAGCTTCATCTCGTTTTAAGGACTGAATGAAGTTCAAGGGTTTAGGAGATGAAAGAAATTCCCCACGTCTCAGGAGGTGAAAGAAGTCCCCTACGTCTCGTAATGTGAAGAAGTCGTGTTGCCCAGTGACCAGCAAAGACTTGCCACAACCGAAAGGTCGCGGGTTTGATTCCCGCGGCAGGCTCTCACCTCATGCTATGTTCACCTAGCAACAGATAGTTAAATGGGAGTTAAGCAACTGTTGTGGGTTGCATCCTGGGGAAGGTCAGTGATCGCCCCGACAATGGGGGAATCATATTTTCAAGCATACGTATGAGAAAAAGCCATGATGATAGAGTTATGCGTAATATGTAATTATATAGACTAATTAAATCGAAGCAACTTAGTAAATCTCTCTATGCAATGACCTCTCCTCATACAGTGTGGTGGTAATAATACACACACACACCCCACAACACATAAACACACACACACAACCACACACACACACACACACACACACACACAACACACACACACACACACACACACACACACCATGGGGTGTGGTGTGTGTACATTCTCAGGCAGTCTTGAAGTTTAAGAAAACTTATTTAAAAAAAAATAAAGCCTTACTTTTACGGGTCTCAGACAGCAACCAACACAACTAAAGGCTGGAATTTTTCCGGCAAGTCTTGCTTTTCTACTTGGGAATTGGCATCCAGCGTAGTTCCTCTGGATATTTCGCCTAGTGTACTACTAGACTTCGCGGGATATTGTATTAGTTTCTCTTCAAAAATACATGTTAATGGGTTTTCTTTCATCTGGTTTCTTTGAAGTTGTTCGAGTTGTTTAAGGGAAGACTGATGTATTTTCCTTCATGGGAGTCTGTGAAGATTCGGACGTGACATACTTGTTCTCCGCAAGATAATTTCATGGGCGTCATCCAGCGTCCTGAGGTAAGACGAGACCTCGAAATCTGGAGTGGGATCGACGATGACTGCTTGTGGTATAATGGAAATCACTTCTGGATTAACCAATGGCTGTAAAATAGTGACAGAGCATCAGATATGTTTCCCGACTTTGGGAATAATACACGCTACAGTTCTAATATTATGAAGAAATACATATCGCCCTCATTTTGTTAAGCAATCATTAATATATTTTATCCTCTGCTACATGAACGTCATCATCTACAAATATTATTAAATATGACAAAAAAGGGTGAGATTAATGATTCGAGCACGAATCTTCTCTACTTTTCTTCACATAAGAAGGATGTTGAAAAATTTAGTCTGCAAAGTTCATTTAACTGTTTTATAAGACCTTACGCTAAGAGATGCGTTAGGTCTTGTCAACATTATCAAAAACAGAGTTCGAATCGTTACAAGTTTTTTGTGCTGTCGAATATATAGTTGGAGATGAGGTGAAGGTTGTTGTTTCAGATTTAGCTACTCAGGACGAAGTGTCCATGTAGCACGGGCTATGGTGAGCCCGTAAGAAAGCCCGTAAGATTACTTACAGTTATGAGGTGAAGGTGAAGCACCTCGCTTATGGGCCAATAGATGCATTGTAGCTTATCAATCTCTTATGTTTCCATGATGGCTGGGGCAGTATATTGTATATTTCGTAGTGTTAGCAAAGATGGCAGGGAATAATTTGGTATAAGTTGGCTATTTCTAGATGGGGTGCTTTGCTTTATGTATAATACCTCGCCAATATCCAGTCTTCTCTTGTACATTGTCGCTGTATTAGTCGATTATTTTGGTGTTGTTCGTCAGGAATATCTCTGGTGATGATCTGGTGTAGAGACTACGTGAGGTACTTAACCGTCACCCCATCACCGGCTATATATCCGGCACAGCGAACTTGTAACCATTTGAACTCTTCCTTTGATAATGTTGACAAGGGTCAACGGAACGCATCTCTTGGTGTTTTGGTGTCAGGCCTTAATTATATAGCAAAAGGAACTTTGCAGAGTTGATTTTTCAACATCCTTCTCGAGTGAAGAAAAACATAAGAACAATAGTGAAGATTCGTGCTAGACTCATTGATCTCACACTTTGTCATATTAAATTATATAAATATATAGATGAGGCTTTTAGATTACCGTGTGAGCCTAGTGTAGGTCTATGATAAGAATAGGGGGACTCACTCAGGTCTGTAAGGCTCACCGAGGTGTGGAAGGCACACCCAGGTATGGAAGGACTCACCCAGGTGTGGCGGACTCACCCAGGTATGGAAGGACTCACCCAGGTGTGGCGGACTCACCCAGGTGTGGAAGACTCACCCAGGTGTGGAGGACTCACCCAGGTGTGGAAGACTCACCCAGGTGTGGAGGACTCACCCAGGTGTGGAAGGCTCACCCAGGTGTGGAGGACTCACCCAGGTGTGGAAGGCTCACCCAGGTGTGGCGGACTCACCCAGATGTGGCGTACTCACCCAGGTGTGGAGGACTCACCCAGGTGTGGAGGACTCACCCAGGTGTGGCGGACTCACCCAGATATGGCGGACTCACCCAGGTGTGGCGGACTCACCCAGGTGTGGCGGACGATGCGTCGCACGTCACTGTGGAAGGCCAGCAGGTGGGAGGCTGCCAGCACCACCTTGGTCATCACCTGCACCTTCGTCGCCTCCTTCACGCACTCGTACACGTCCGTGCCCCCGAACACCAGCAGGTAGGGCAGCCCCATCTCCTGTTACGGGAACGTTAGAGGGTTCAGCCGTCTTGTACACCACTTCTATTGCTTACACGTAGGTCCTCACAGCCCAGTGGATAGCGCTCTGGGGGCGTCGTCCTAAGAGGCCTGGGCTCGATTCCCGGTTGAGGCGGAACAAAAAATGGGTGTTGTTTCTTTCACTTAATACCTAGCAGTAAATAGGTACCTGGGAGTTAGACAGCTGCTGCATCATGGGGAAGTGTGTGATAGAGATACATATATATGTAGTAGATATGATAGAAGAAAATAGGGAAGGATATTAGACATCCGAAGGTTAGAAAGGCTAGCTCCAAGCAGGCGATGAGTCACAATAACGTGGCTAAAGTATGTTGACCAGACCACACACTAGAAGGTGAAGGGACGACGACGTTTCGGTCCGTCCTGGACCATTCTCAATCGACTTGAGAATGGTCCAGGACGGACCGAAACGTCGTCGTCCCTTCACCTTCTAGTGTGTGGTCTGGTCAACTAGCTCCAAGCCCTTCTGCAGACACAATTTACACACACACACACACACACACACACACACACACACAGCGAACTCTACCTTGCAGGCCAGCAGGACACGCGCCGACCTGTAGGCATGAAGGCCCACAACGGCGACGATGTTGTTCACTCTGACCAGATGTTGAAGTGAGGCGAGGCGAGGCAGGTCGTCCGGGTCCTGGTCCAAGGCTCTCCACCCCAGGGCCTCCACCTGCCGGCTGGATAACGAAGCCAATTGCTATCACTAACACTTTCCTTTTTTTTGAGTCAATGTACATATGTCATTTGAATTTATTTTAGTCACATACATTTGTACATTATTATTTCGTTGTATTTATTTCTGATTGATTTATTAGTCAATAATTGTATAGGATGGGGTAAACATTGCATAATAAAGAAACTGATAGCATATATGGTCATTATTTCTTCTATATTTCTTTAAATTGAGTCATATGGAGGCCTGGTCGACGACCGGGCGCGGGGACGCTAAGCCCTGGAAGTACCTCAAGGTAACCTCAAGGTAACCATATGGTGGATTATTTACATGTATACCTGTTTCATTTACTGTTGTGTATGTAAACTGTAAAACAATGGAAGAATCATATCAATAAAATTATTATAATAGTTCGATATACAGATGATTACAGAAACAATTTCGGTTCGAATCCTCGTCACGGCCCTTGTGGATTGGTTCAGTGAGTGGTTTGATAATGATATAAGTGGTAAGACACTCGCCTGGCGTTTCGCGAGCGCTTTGTCCTGGGTTCGTATCCTGGCTGGGAGGATTTTCTGGGTGTCAATTCCTAACTGTAGCCTAAGTTTTCCCAACAGTAAAATGGGTGCCTTAGTTGTTAAACGATTTGGCGGGGTCGTATTCCGGGGAATATTAAGATTAAGTACTTGCCCGAAACGCTATGCGTGCTAGTGCTGTACAAGAATGTAAGAACACTTGTATATATAAATAAATAATTAATTAATTAATGTAGGTGTACGCCAGGACGGCGTGTTGCCTCACTGCTTGTTCAATGTATTTTTGGATGGTTAATTAGGGATGTCAAGGTCAATTATTTTCGTTGGTGCAAGGAGGTATAAATTTTCTCTGGTATGTCGGAGGTGGCCGATGTTTTCCTTGGTGTGCGCGGAAAGGTAGCAGTTTTCTTTAGTGTGGGCTGAGAGGCAACAAAGAAAACCAAAGAAAACCTCTTAGAACAAACCAAAGAAAACTGCTGTCTCTTAGCATAAACCAAAGAAAACTGCTGCTTCTTGGTGTAAACCTCTTTTTTTTTTTTAATATATTCAAGAGTTGTTACATTCTTGACACAAACCTGCCTCTGGTTTGTCTCTGATAACTCAAAAGGAGCATTCTACACCTGGTTTAACGAAGCTATAAGATACTATAAGATCCTGAGCAGTGTTATTATAAACCTGTAAATAGTATCGAACATTGACTGTGTTAAACGTGTGAAGAGAGTATTGTCAGTTCATATTGTGATGTTCAACGTGAAGTGTTCAGTGTTAAATGTGCTCTGAGCGAAGAGATCCCTAAGTGCTCTGTACATACCAGTTACTAATTTATCTGAACACACCACTCACCACAGTCGACCCCCAGACTCACCACTCACCACAGTCGGCCTCCATACTCACCACTCACCACAGTCGGCCTCCATACTCACCACTCACCACAGTAGACCTCCAGACTCACCACTCACCACAGTCGACCTCCAGACTCACCACTCACCACAGTCCACCTCCAGACTCACCACTCACCACAGTCGGCCTCCAGACTCACCACTCACCACAGTCGACCTCCAGACTCACCACTCACCACAGTCGGCCTCCAGACTCACCACTCACCACAGTCTAGCGAGGGTGGTAGCGTTGCCTGTCTCCCTTATCTTGTTCTTGCCTACAAGCAGTATCGTAGGCGGTGCTGTCGGTGGTTCCATAAGCAATGTTATCGCCGGTTCCTTAGGCAATGTTGTCGGTGGATCCTTAAGCAATGCTGGATGTAGTCCTCTAAGCAGCACTGTGGATGGTTCCTTAAAGGCTCAGATGTTTCCTTTGGTGGCATAATGTTCCTATGGAACAGTAACGGCAATGTGTCACCCAGCGCTGGCTTCCTTGGAGGGGTATGGCTCTCAGACTCCAGTTTATCTGACCCAGAACTTAGAATTGGTGGACCAGCAACTGCGGGTGATGATCGACATGGCCTTGTCTGCCACACAGGTTCGCCGCGGGTTCTCTCAGGGCATGTAGGGAAGAGGCTTCGTGTTGGGGACACGTCTGTAAGCCCTGGGGACTTTAGTGTGGCTTCCATCAGTACCCAGTGCCCCACGTGGGTATCCGAACAAGACGCTGACCTGAGCCTCACCAGTAACTTGCAACTCCTGTCTTAGCAAGCCGTTAGTTCGAGTCTTACTTTCATGTTATCCTGTAAACCACGAAAGAGAGAGAGCTTTAGCGTTTGAGTCCCGCCTCTGAACTTTCAATCGACTGGGATTTTAGAACCAATTAGACCCTATAATATCTACATTTGAGGTTATTTTCTCACCTAGTTGTGCACTTGTGGGGGTTGAGCTTCGGCGTTTTAGTCCTGTCTCTCAACTGTAATTCAACTGGTGTACAGGTTCCTCCACGAAAGAGAGAGTCTTATTTACACAGAATAGCTAACGTCATTGTCAGGAGAAAGTGCTAAGCCAGTATGACTATATAGCACTTCGAAGGGACGCAAGAGTCTGGGATATGAGGAAAGAGCGAAGGAACAGTGCTAAAATATGTGGACAATTGGGGATCGAACGTCAACCCTGAAAGAAGCGAGACCGCCGCTTTGCCGACCACAGCAGGTTATCTTCTTGAGGTTATCTTGAGATGATTTCGGGGCTTTTAGTGTCCCCGCGGCCCGGTCCTCGACCAGGCCTCCACCCCCAGGAAGCAGCCCGTGACAGCTGACTAACACCCAGGTACCTATTTTACTGCTAGGTAACAGGGGCATAGGGTGAAAGAAACTCTGCCCATTGTTTCTCGCCGGCGCCTGGGATCGAACCCAGGACCACAGGATCACAATAGGTAGATGAACCGTTTGCATAGCTTATCATCGCCTACTTTGATATATGCACACAAGACTTAATTAGGCCTTGTGTGCAAACAGAGATGATTTAAAAAATAGAACAAGGGAAGGGATGAAAGCACTTGGACTACAAGAGCAATTATTTTAAACAATCGTTTGTTGACTATTGGCTTATAATTCTGGACCGAAGCATCAAGTCGTGTGAAAGAAGATTGGTTGATGAGATTAAGTCAGAGGAATCGATAGAGGAGGTTAAAGACAGTTTATTTAACACAGGTGGTGCACACAACAAGGGGACACAGGTGGAAATTAAGTACTCAAATGAGCTCCAGAGACATAGAAGGAACTTTTTCAGTCAGAGTGCTTAACAATGGTATGCATTGGCAGTGATGTGGTGGAGGCTGACTCCATGAGTGTCAAATGTAGTTATGATAGAACCCAGTAGGCTCAGGAATCGGTACACCAGTTGCTTGACGGTTGAGAGGCGGGACCAAAAGAGCCGAAACTCAACCCTGCAAGCACAATAGGTGAGTGACACACACACACTAGGGTCTCGTGGCCCTTGCTTCCACGACTCTCACTCCTGGTACCCAGGTTCGATTCCCGACCGAGACAGAAATAATTGGATACGGTTTCTTTCACCTGATACTCTATTCACCTAGTAGTAGTAGCAACCTGGGAGTTAGATAATTGATGCGGTCTGCATGCTGGGAATGTGTGAGAGAAATATATATATAATATATGATAGTGAAAATAGGGTCTTAAGTCAGTGCATTAGATAACAACGGTTACAAAGGTAGGTTCCAAGAGCTAACAGCTTGATCTTGCAGGCACAAATAGGT